>CAKAOI010047110.1:0-13170 GCA_916701655.1 Sebastiscus albofasciatus
AATCCTAAACAAGTCATAATGAGCTCTTCAACAAATGTAATGCCATTGTGTCTCCATTTGTTATTTTCAACCTGTATGTTTTGGATACTGCTATTGCCACCTTGTAGTTTTTGTACTTTGATTGTTCAACTTCAGGAAACACATTTTGCCTTTTGTGGGAAGACAGGAAGTGAGATAGCATGCTGGCTTTCAGGATTTGTTGCTTCAGCAGAAAGCTCTGTTCCTCCTCTAACATAATGTGTGTTTGCGTGTGTGTGTGTTGTTATTTCTGCTCTGCAGTATCATCTGGTCTGTCACGATCAGCAGGCTCAGCATCCAGTGCCTTTGAGACATATAACCCCAGACCCAGCAACGCTTTGCAGCCAAGGTGCAAAACAACAAAGAGTAAAACTTGATATGTTTCACTGTTTGTGAAGGAGATTCCTGCTCTTTAGTTCAGCTTCTGCATTTATCTGTCTCCTCATCATCTTTTTATGTAACCACCTGATCTAATCACGTAAAACAATGTCATGCACCTCTTAACTTGCATTTGTGTTTCCTGATATCTGTGTGCGTTTTCTTTGTAAACAAGTCTAACTGGAACACACAGTTCTCTGCTATGATGCGTCATGTGACCCAGCGTAACCACATCCCTGTCTTTATACAAGGGGCCAAGGAGGCATCACAGAGGGACTTGTCAAGGGCGCCCTTTCTGTGGCAGCGTCCGCTTATAAAGCTCTCTTCACTGGACCAAACTGCTCAATACAGGTACGTCACACAGACACTCGTGTTTCTACATTTTGAGCCAACATGCATAGCCAAAAGATTTATTACAGCTATAGTGGCAAGATTAAGTTTCTAGTAAGTTGATGGTTCTCATAAGTACAAAAAACAAAGTACTCAGCGGAGAGATACTCAGGAGGTGGTAAAGAATGTAATCAAAATGGGAAGAACGTGAGAGATTTTTGTTGTTTCTTGTGGAGTTTCCTGTGATAATTGCATCCCAACGTGACTGAATTTGCATCCACTTTCCCCCAAAAATGTGCTATAATTTTAATTTTGCAACAATTTTGTGTTATTTTGGGGGTAAATTTAATATTTAACAGTGGCTATAATTAATATTTTTATATTAAAGGTGCTAAATTCAAAATTCAGAGCTTGTCTGTTGCTTCCAAACGGCTCTCAGCATGGCGACGGCGGAGCAGCTAACTGTGCTAACAGCGCAGCAGAATGCGAGAGAGACTCACAGCTGTCGATCATGACGTCTCAGCCCCTTTTTATAGCATCAAATAACTAATTAAAACCAAACTTTTCAGAAAAATTAACACTTGAACAAACATCAGTGTGATAAGAACTACCGAAAATCACTGAAATCATCTTGGGTAAAAATTTATTTCACATGTACTTTGACTTTTTAGTTTGGCCCATGTCCCATCCGCTAACATGGAGGGGGGCGGGGGTTATGACCTATACTGCAACCAGCCACCAGGGGGCGATCCAGATGTTTTGGCTTCACTTTTAGAGAGCTGTCATCAAAGAGTAGAGAAGCAAAGAGACGAAACTCCTGCAGCCATAACACTATTATTATATTTATAATATTTTATTGTTCAACACAGGTTATTTTGTTAAAATATGACAATAGAATAGAAATAATTTAGTTTTACTTTTGTACGGCTCTTTGTCGGCAGACATTTTACTGGCGTCCGGTAGTTCCTTTCAGTCCAAAATGGCAGAAGCGCAGCTCTGCTGGGCGCTGATGTTGAAATGGAGCAAATGATTGACTTTCACATCTTGACATTATACGCTCTTTGTTGTCATGTTGTCCATCCTTATATAAAGTCTACGGGACTCTCCGTTTACCCTCTTCTATGTTTTATTCGTCCCCTTCCAGCGAGGCATCGACCCGGCCACCAGACAGGACCCTTCCCTGATGGCGATGCTCCTGGAGATGGGCTTCAGAGACCAGCGGCTCAACCAGCGGCTGCTGAGGAAGCACGGCTACAGCCTGCTGCACACCGTCAACGAGCTGGTGCAGATGGCCGAGGACAGCCAGAACAAGGCTGTCAACGCTCCGCACTGAGGGAGGGGGAAAAGGCTTTTAAACCCTAATGTAAAGAGTATATTTAGATTATTGACCTGCGTGTCTCTCACCCTTCTCCAGCCTCTCTAGCTTTATTTTGAATTATGTAAAGAAGAGACAAAGAATATGATTTGTGCAATTGATTGATTTTTCCAAAGGGTGTTTATTAGTGACGATAATAAGACAACAATGTCTCTAAACAAAAATGAAAGGGATGAATGGCTTCTCCTGCCTTTGCCTTTAATTTAGCTTCAAAGTATTGACAAAATTAACACACCATAGGCGCAGTTTGAACTTTATGGTTGGGGGTTCACTAAAAAAAGAAACTCTAGAGGAAATGTAATGTGTATGACCGAGGCTTTGTTTAAAAATTAATAATCAGGATACCTGCAGGTGCATTTTCATATCCCAACTAATACTAAAGCGTTTTTTTCAAGCGCTAGGTTTTTTTCCAATTGTTCCCAACGAGGAGAAAGCGTATGCAGCCGCCTGGAGAAAAAGCACTGTACTCAGTGTCTTTTTCTCGGAGCGCTCCGACTTTTCTGTGCAGCCGATCAGAGCGCTTGTAGTTGAAAACTTTCTTTCTGAACTTTTCAGAAAGGCGCTGGTGTCGTCACTGTAGGTGAAGCTTTCTCCGGCGCTTTTCTGCCAGAAAAAAAGATGCTTTATTGACTGGAATATTGCAAGAATTAATTTGTTAATAGACCTACCCCATGGCGTCTAATATGAACCTTAGCATATATGTTAAAACACAGAGAGGTGCATTGTAGTGCAGTGTATTGAGATCGCCACCAGGTTAAAGGTCCCATATTGTAAAAAGTGAGATTTTCATGTCTTTTATATTATAAAGCAGGTTTAAGTGCTATATAATTACTGTTAAAGTATCAAAATGCTCAATATACGGAGAAATACACACAGCCAGTATTTAGAAATTGTGCGTTTGAAACAAGCCGTCAGGATTTCTGTCCATTTGTGATGTCACAAATATACAATATATATAGATCATTACACAGTTTTAAACATAAACATTCTAAATGTGTCCCAGTTTATTTCCTGTTGCAGTGTATGTGAATGACATCAGCTGACAGGAAGTAAACATGGACCCAAGCTGTTGCCTAGCAACGCAATTCCGTTGCAGTTCAGTTGAAATGCACTAAAACGGAGCCTTTCAGACAGGAGGGTGAATACAGGTATATTCAGGCAGACAGTATGAGGAAAATAAAGTGTTTTTTTAAGATTACAGCACGTAAACATGTTCTAGGAGAAACACAAAATACAAGTATGAACGTGAAAATGAGCACGATATGGGACCTTTAAATAAAAAGACCTCAAAAAGTCTGAAATTTATGTTTTTTATTTTAAAATATATATATGCATTTTCAGGCTACGGCCACTAGAGGCTTCAGTGAGCCCCCCTGAACCAATTCAAACTGCGCCTGTGATACACAAATTATTCGTAATAGTGGTTAACCTTCGCCACGCCTTGTTTACCTGGGGCCAAACATAGAGCCTCATGTGTTGGTGGAAAAGGAGCCGGAGCTAAAGTGTGCATTTCAGAGCTCTTCATCTTTAGTGTTTGTATGGCTGTCGTAGCTGCTTCCTCGGCGCTGAAAAATAACCGTCTTTTGAGACGGGGCTTGGCTAGATTCTCCTCACAAATAGAGCAGTGAAATATTGTTGAATGTTAAAATAAAAAAAAGATGTTCTGAAGAGTCCGCTCTCGTTTGAGACGATGCTACTGAAGCTAAGATATTCTGGGTGTTAAGGTGTCGGCGGTGCAGTAGTGAGAACGACAAATATATTTAAGACTTTTTCTCGATTATCGTAGTGAAATCTGCCTAAACAATGCAATCTTTTTCTGTATCAGAGTACTGTTATTTTAGACGTTGACATGTGGAATGTATACAAAGACTGTCCGAACGCATCGCCGTTCAGACTCGGATGTTTTCTACTGCTTTTTAGGAGACACCTGCATGACAGGTAGAGGCTTTAGAGATGAGTCGTGTTCTCGTGGTCTTAGCACAGTCACGGTAGAAAATGTCCGCTTTGCGTCATCGTTCAACCTCCCCCTTCTCCCCCGCCTGCATCTTGTCCTCATTCAAACTCACATTTATTAGCACTAATCCAAGCCGAGACGTCTCTAACAACACATTCCTCCCTCTCATAGTGGAACCAAGTATTTTCGTTACATTGCCTTTTATGAAACATGATCATTAGTTTATTGAAATATACATGTGGTGATTTTGACGTTTGTGGTGTGAGTGTGCAGATTTAAGTTAACGCCTGTTTGTTTTGAATTACTCCTCCCGTCTGTGTGTGTGTGTGCGTGTGTGTGTGTGTGTGCGTGTGTTTGAGGATTGTGTGAACCATACTTTCTTCCGTTGATTGTCCCATGTTTTAAAGAGTCATGCTCTAGAGAATAATTCTGAATATATCTACTATGCTTGTCAAATTATTCCTCTGTCACAGAGTGTATACATTAAATTCCCTTCTGCTGTCAATCCGCCAATAAACTATTTGCACATCTCTCTCGTCTCTTTTCTGTCTGAATGTAGGCCATGCCACGCTATATGTCTTTATGTATAGTACAGTCTGTACGAGGTTTACTGGATGGGGTCAAAAGTACAGATGTCACATATGTTAAAATACTGATTATTCTGCATTTTTGACAGAATAAGGTTGGGTTCAACGTACTTTAATAGCCCTTGTGTACGTCAAAGCTGCATTACTAAGCGGGCAACTACCCCAGTGGTGGAAGAAGTACTCAGATCCTTTACTTAAGTAAAAGTAGAAATACCACAATCTAAAGATACGCCATTGCAAGTAAAATCCCTGCATTCAAAATGTTGTACTATCAGCAAAATGTACTGAACGTAGGCCTAACACAAATAAAAGCACTTGTCTCGACTCTATATACAATATTATATTCTGTTTTTATCAGTAAGGAATACATGCAAGTATAAATACTTTTTATACTACTAGATAGTAGTATAATACTGCATCTCAACATATAGCCTAAACAACAACTTCTGGTGGTCATGAATATGAAATGTTCATTGTCGATTAATCGGTTGATTGTTTTCTTGATTAATTGATTAGTTGTTTGCTCTATAAAATGTCAGAAAATGGTGAAAAATGTTGATCAGTGTTTCCCAAAGCCCAAAATGGTGTTATCAAATGTCAATATCATCAAAATAGTTGGTGATTAATTTAATATTACAATAATATTACAACTTTTTTCTCGTAAAATTAAGACTTTATTCTTGTAATATTACGACTTTTTTTGTCTTAAAATTACGACTTTATTCTCGTAAAATTACGACTTTATTCTCATAAAATTACGACTTTACTCTCGTAATATTACGACTTTATTCTCGTAAAGTTACGACTTTATTCTTGTAATATTACGACTTTTTTTGTTTTAAGATTACGACTTTTTTCTCGTAAAATTACGACTTTATTCTCATAAAGTTACGACTTTATTCTAGTAATATTACAACTTTTTTCTCGTAAAGTTACGACTTTATTCTCGTAAAATTACAACTTTTTTCGCGTAAAGTTACGACTGTATTCTCGTAATATTACGACTTTTTTTCTCGTAAAGTTACGACTTTATTCTCGTAATATTACGACTTTTTTCTCGTAAAATTATGATTTTATTCTCGTAATATTAAGACTTTTTTTCTCGTAAAGTTCTGACTTTATTCTCATAATAAAATCTCAGATTTTTTCCCCCTCAATGTGGCCCTGATACTCTGTCGTACCTAATGCTTCTCTTACATTTGCATATATTTTATATTTATGAGTGATTGTAGCCTGTCAGGACTCAGCAGAGTTAATGAGTAGCAGCACATGTGATCAGCAGCTTGTCATCATCATCAGAAGGAGGAAGTTTCCTCCCACTTTTTGTTTTTGTCTGGAGACATGAGTTAGCTTTTTATTCTGTCGACAGGCTCACTTTAGCTTTTAATAAAAGCTTAAGATTATAAAGAAGAGCAGCTTAGTTTAAACACACTGGCTGATATCTGGAGCTTCATCTGAAGTCGTGTTTGTGAGGTGAGTCTTCCTCCTCATGTTTTACTGTCTGACAGCAACAACAACCAGCATTTATAAACACAAGGAGCTCTGAAGACACGGAAATAAGTCTACTAAGTCTATTTAGAACAACATGGTGTCAGATTCTAGTGATGAATCATCTATAAACTGTTTCTCTTTGACTGAATGTTCCTAAATATTGTCTCTAAGATGTGACAGATGTCAGGTGTGGTCAGCTAATTAAACGTTACTTAGCTGACCACCTGACAATGCTACACTCCCAAACTGATGTTTTATACACAGTGCAGGAAGTATTCACATTATGCAACATAAAATACCACATTACAAGTATAAGTAATGCATTAGAAATGCCCCTGTGAGTTTTATAGGCTACTAAATATTTTATATTATTGGATTTGTATTACTGCTGCATTCATGTGTAGTATTTTTCTGTTATAGTTGGTTTAGGTGGAGCTGATTTGAGCTATTTAATATGCTGTTAAATCAATAGTAATGCATCATATTATATAAGATCATTATATGTTCTGTTTGTAAAATCTTAATGTGTCAACTATAACTACCTAAATATAAGTAAATATATTATAAATATAAATATATTGGAGTAAAAGAGTACAATATTTTCCTCTCTATATATATTAGTTACCTTCCATCACTGTGGAGTAATAATTAATTTAATTGAATAATATAAATTTTGTTTACACCAGTAGTTTTTGAAGTACTTCCAATTTAGAGAGATAAAAAAAAAAAGATGAGAAGATCTCATCTCAGATAAAGTCAATTACTGATTTGGCCTTTACAGTAAATATTATCCTGATTTTTAAGTTTTACAACAAAATAATGCTTCTTTATGTTGGAAGAATTCTGATTTGTGTCACTTTTTTGAAAATACAGAAATTGTTGTTGTACATTTTCCTTTAACTTTTACTGGCCTACTGTACGTTTGTCGAGCTGCAGGGCAGCTCAACTAAACAAAACAAACCAGTTTAACTTCTTCACTGGAAAAGTGGAAGGAAGTTCGGTTGAATTAAAAATAAGGCTATTTTTAACCAAATATCTACACTATATATTATTTATGTTTATAATATATAACTATAGTGTGAAGCTGCAGCTGATTAATGACTAATTCCACTGTATTTATTATAACATTTAATTCTAGGTTGCTGTAAAATGTAGCTCTAGTTTTTAGATTTCATACCAGCTTTGGCTCAGATTTCACAATTGAAGCACATTGTGAAATGATTCAGTGATTCAATGAATAAACTCCAGTAAAATGTTGAAATATTACACAGTTGGTGCTAATTGTTGCGTCACTGCAGGAAAAACCCTGCATACATCTGTTTTATCCCAGAGGAGACGGGGAAACACAGGGGAAAGCTATTGCCTACTTTTGACTACTAAAAGACAAAATCCAGAATATCTATATCAGAATATATTTAATATAATAAGTTTGATGATCACATTTGAGCTTCTAGATCTTTTGTTCAAAGTTGCTTATAGATAATGTAAATACAAGGAAACAGCCAAACCAAAACATGCATTACGTGTCTTCCTTTCATTGTGAAATTTAGTCAGCAGTGGTGAAATCTAACTGAGTACATTTACTCAAGTACTGCACTTAAGTACTATTTTGACATACTTGTACTTGAATATTTCCATTTTATGCTACTAACTTTGCTTTATACTTCTACCTCACTTCATTTCAGAGGGAAATATTGTACTTCTTACTCCACATTTATTATTATTCTCATGGTTAGAACTTATATTTTAGTAGGCTACTTATAGTCAGCCTACTAGTTACTTTTTACATAAAAACTGCTAATGTGATATGATGCAGTACTATACTACTAATATAACCAGTAGTATACAAAGTATTTAAAATGTTCTTACATGTATTTGTTAGATAAATAGATAAAACATAATATTCTATAATAACGTAACACTACATTCTGTATAATAAGTACTTTTACTTTTGATACTTTAAGTAGGCTACATTTTGCTGATATGTAATATTTTGAAATCAGGTACCTGTAATAGAGTATTTTTAGACTGTGGTATTTCTACTTTTACTAAAAGGAGCGGTGTGTTGTATACGGGGATCTGTTGGCAGAAATTGGAATATAATTAATATTAATAAGTATGTTTTCTTTAGTGAGTAATCACATGAAAATAAGATCTACACAGGGAGCGGGAACTCTTCACGGAACTGGCCGCCTTTCACATCCTCCTAACCTTATCACGGTCAGCGCCTAACTTTAACTATTCGAGGTCAATGCGTAACCTTAACCGCCTCGCAAGAGTTTCCCAAATTGTTTGTTACCTTCTAAACACGACTGTGAAGAGGACCCTCACCTTATGTAGATATGAAGGGCTCATTCTAAGCTAATGAAAACACAACAACTCTTATTATCAGGTGATTATACACTAAAAAAAACATACTTATTAATCTATATTCCATTTCTGCTAATAGATCCCCCGAAGTCCTACACACTGGACCTTTAATTAAAGGATCTAAGTACTTCTTCCACCACTTTTAGTCACATAATCATGCCTGGTACTAACAGTATTACGGGGTTTTATTAAGTTGCAATAGCACCATAAAATAATGAAACTGGAGGTGTTTTCCTGTCACTCCCACACGCCGGACTCTGCTCACATCCTGACATGTAGCACAGGAATGACCTTTTATTGGCCATTTAAATGTTGTTGTAGGGAAATCTACTTTTGTTTCTTTAATAAAAAACATTCTCTGCGTGGGTAAGTTTCTTTTCTTGTGTTTTTCTTGTATTCTGAGTTGTCTCTGTCCCTCTATCCTTCTTATATTGGAAACTTATCTTATGTAGCCGGTGGGAGCTGCAGGTTGTCACATATCTCCCTACGTGGCTAGTTTTAATTGGCACTACAGTACATACACACACACACACACACACACACACACACACACACACACACACACACACACACACACACACACACACACATTAGGCTTTGCTCAAGGTGAAACATGATTCCAGTATCTGTTCCCTGTTCTCCCACATCAAACACACATTATTTTATAGCTGCTAAGTCGCAATTTATTTCCCATAAGGTTTTGTTTTCTAGGAGGTCACCGCACACTACTCAGTTCCCCAAAGCGTCTCAGGAAGGACAAGAAAAAGGACATTTCTGTGATGCTGCACTGTGTCTACATACTGCAATTAAGCTGTTTGATGCCATTTTCTTCTTGTTTTTCTTCTTTAGACTGGAGTACCATGGTTACACCAGCGAAAAACAGCAAAACCACAGAGGAACCTGATCTGACTAAGGGGATGGAGAAGGTGAAAACACTGAAGCAGTTCCCTCCGTACGGCGCCATACATGGACACTCAACAGGAGAAACCTGCCCTACCTGTCGTGGCACCGGGCGAATCCCCAGAGGTTGATTTCCTGCTATGAAAAATCTGTCCATTTTCACAATTTTGACTGCATTTTAAGCAACTTCAGTTCCTTAAAAAATGCATTTAATTCAGACTTTCATTCTCAAATATCTGTTTAATTTCACATCACACAACTAAGGGAACTAAGTCAAATTGAAAGTCACAAACATAGTGTGCAGCTGCCTCTGTTTAGACACTCTTTCACTTCATTTTTGTGGTAAAAACAAAGAGTGTGAAGGAAGGTTATTTCCTTCTGTCTTTTTGTGTATCAACAGGCCATGAAGACCAGCTAGTTGCTGTAATACCATGCAGTGATGCAAGGCTGAGACCCAGACGCACGTAAGTGATATACTGCATGAACATGTCATTCAGTTATGTTAGCATTTGCACTGTTTAAATACAGTTTAATCAAATATAAACAGATTGTTTTTTATATTCTGAGTACTTTTATTTCTCTTGTATATGCACACGGATATGTTCGTACAGGTTGCACCATGTCGCTTACGATTTAGCGTGTTTGTGTTGCATTTCAGGAAGCTGTACGTCTGCATCTCCATGGCCGTGTGTCTCTTCGTTTGCTGTCTGACTCTTTTCTTCCTCTTCCCCCGGAGTGTCATCCTGACGCCTGTGTCCGTGCTGTCCGTCATGGTCTACTTCACCCCAGACGAAGTTGATATGGAGGTCACAGTAAGTCATATACCGCCTTCACACCGAGGGCTCAACAAGGGTTGAACCAGCGTTGATTGTGTGTCTGAAAGGGATAACCCGCGTTGACCGACTCGGCTTTGCGATGTAGGTCGAGAGCTGAGTCGGATTAGGGTCGATTTCAATATGAACGGCACGCACCGGGGTCGCTAACAACCCAGGTGGGATAAATCTATTTGGTTGCAAATGGAGGCACACAGTCTGTGATGCAACTGTCACAGGTAACTCAGACAAACAGTGCGACGGCAACAGGAATGTTTTCAGACACACTGGAGGTGAACAACGGACGAGAAGGTCCGGGAGCTCCTGGTGAAATGAATTTAGCGACCGTAACGGTGAATCACGTGGTCTAACGTTACACGAACATAACAAGGCTGCTGAATGAGAGGCTTCCGCCGCACACAGAAACGTGCAAGCCGACCACTTCGCGGTACCGCCAGCTGTGAGCGCATCTGTTTTTAAAGCATGTTTGCAGATTTTCTATTTGTAACGTCACTTTTTTAACTTTTAAATTTTTATATTTTTTATATACACTCACAGGCCACTTTATTAGGTACACCTTGCTAGTACCGGGTGGTCTTCTGCTGCTGTAGCCCTTCTGCTTCAAGGTTGGACGTGCTGTGCGTTCAGAGATGGTATTCTGCATACCTTGGTTGCAACGAGTGGTTATTTGAGTTACTGTTGCCTTTCTATCATCTCCAACCACTCTGCCCATTCTTCTCTGACCTCTGACCTCTGACATCAACAAGGCATTTCCGTCCACACAACTGCCGCTCACTGGATATGTTCTCTTGTTGGGGCCATTCTCTGTAAACCCTAGAGATGGTTGTGGTGAAAATCCCAGTAGATCAGCAGTTTAATACTCAGACCAGCCCGTCTGGCACCAACAACCATGCCACGTTCAAAGTCACTTCAATCCCCTTTCTTCCCCGTTCTGATGCTCGGTTTCAACTTCAGCAAGTCGTCTTCACCACGTCTAGATGACGTAATGCATTGAGTTGCTGCCATGTGATTAGCTGATTAGCTATTTGTGTCAATTGAACAGGTGTGCCTAATAAAGTGGCCGGTGAGTGTATATACTGTATACTATATGTACTACAAAGTGTTATATATCTGTGAACTTTCCACTGAACTTCCTGAACCACCACATTGTCACTGTACGTGTCAAAACACCGTCTGAATTGCATTCACATGACAGACTGTAGATAGCTGCTGTAGTTATGTGAAGGACAAAGTTCCCCAAGACTTTTTTAATGATGGAAAGGTGTGTTGGTTGCACCTGACGAGCTGTGTGTGTTTCCTCTGCTAGAATCTCATCAGCATCTCCAACGAGAACTTTGTCCCAGTTCAGATTGTTGAGTTTACCATGCAGGGTCTGGTCTCTCGAGAAGTTGTGGCTAAAACCAGGTTATATAACATGACCGCCATCCAGTCACGCTCACAGAAATCGGTGAGTTTCACGCACGATGATTCACATTTTAAAATATTTAATATATTTGTCATGCAATTAATATCTTACCCCGTCGTTATTTTGCAGTACACCATTCAAATTGACCTGCCCATCACCGATAAAGGCCTAAAGTAAGTCAGAAATATTGTGTGAAAATGATATAACACTCCCATCATTACTGTTTATACGTCTGAATTCAGCACATGTCCACACGTCAACTGTGTTTTATCTCTTTCAGCTCTTACTGCAAGTCGAGCTCTATCAAGATTCACACGTTATTCGTGGAGCTGCAGTAAGTGTCAATCTGAGAATCAACGGAGGAGGCAGCCAGCCTCTTCGCAGCACATCTCAAACTCACAGGGTGTTAAAGGCACGGCCATAAAACCACAACCGCAAAACACACGCTCTCCTAAGAAAGAAGAAAGGGTCAAATCTTTCAATCTGAAATGTTCTTTTTGGATAAAACTAAAAGACATGATAACACAGACGCAGCAAGGTGCAGTTCTGCTTTTAGAATCCACTAAAAGAAAATGGATTTTAACCACAAAAAAAACTTTAATTTTCACTTCTATTTTGTTACACTGGGAGAAAACATTTCTGCTTGTGACCAGATGTTATGCACCTCGAGTGAGGTCAAGAGTTTCCTCCCAAACATCTAAATGGGTCAGATTTGAACTCAAGATTAATGAGGGACTGTCCCTTAACTAAACTTAATATTACACTACATTATGCTTTTGTGCAAAGTGACAATAAGTACAAGTGGTAACATCAGAACCATAGACTGTTTGGCTAGAAAGACACAACAACTAACCATAATATCTCTATACTGTAGCTAGGACAACAAAGCTGGACAAATACATGTAAAGAATAGACAGGACTCTTATGTACACAAGTATGTGGAAAAAAATAGGTGTATATATAAATATATATAAAAAGCACCAATGAATAAAACATCTATATATTAATTAAATGTTCTGTAACTATAATAACTATACACTTGTAATAACATTATATTTCTTATATTCAGAGATAAAAGAACAGCTGAACTTTGTCCATGGGATAAAACAATCTGGAAACACATATTATCACCCTATAAAGTTGTTATGGTGAACAAACCGTTATTATTGGTGCCTTCAAATGGGACTTGTGAGCTCATGTTTACGACATGGGAAGTTGTGTACACGATATGCTTGGTGTTCAAGTGGTTAAGTTGAGAGAACACTGCTGCTAAGCAACGGCAATATTAACGTTACTGTCAGCATCTAGAAGCCTCAGAGGATAACGATTTAGCAAGCTGGCAAGTTGGTAACATAACGCAGGAAATGCAAAGACATAATGACAGAGGAAAAAGACATTTTCCTCAGACCTGAAAAACAGTAACCAAATAAAAATTACAATATTGTAACTTATTATGCACCAAAAAATTAACTTTCATGGCCTCCACCATTTCTGACAACGTCAACAAACACATCACAACTCGTGAACTC
>CAKAOI010047111.1:0-10096 GCA_916701655.1 Sebastiscus albofasciatus
TCAGTCCTTTAATTTCATTCTCTCAGAGCAATGAAGTTCAATCTGATCTAATAAAGTCATTTCCTCCCATTATATAATCATGCATTGCTTTAATCGTATTAATACTCTGTATATTTGTCATAAAAAGTCAGAGTTCAGACCTCACCTCTGTTATGTTTTGGTTGGTGAAGGCACTTGTCTCAAAGAAGTCCATTCCATAAGCCTTGGCCAGCTGCAGGACAGATAACACAGACACATTTTACTTTGTAGAAAAAACAAAAAAAACTTTCTGTTTTGGTCTTTTTGAATTAGGAGCTCAGACAACTGACTCGTTATTTCCTTCCACACAGGAGCAGTATGATCTGCTGCCTGTCAGCTTTTAATGGAAAATGTGAATCAACAGGAGGTGAAGCATTAGTCAGTCTTTGTCTGATGTTGGCTTAGTGCGTCAGGGCCTTCAGAGCAGACACAAATGCCAGACTGAATCCACGCCACAGGTTTCTATACAAGTATCAAGCCCAAAGGGTCCAGCCTTCTGGTGAACTTGGAGCCAAAGCTTCTACCAGAACACAAACCAAGAAGGAAGAAATTCAGCTGAAATCTGAGCATTATTTCCTTACAGAACTGAAAATGAATCCAATGATTACAAGCTTTTGTGGAACCCACGGTAAATGCCTCTGTAAAGAGACAGTTCAACACCTTGGGAAATAAATAAAATAAATAAAATAAACAAAATAAACAAAATAAATAAATAAATAAAATAAATGAAATAAATAAAATAAATAAAAATAAGCCTATCAATACTCTAAAGCTCACCAATTAACATGTTGTATTTGGAACAACAGCCAGGAGCAGTGACTTATCAGAGTTATGTAGTTACAGTGAGGTTGCCAGGCACTGATGGACACAGATGGACTTTTGCAGATTAAACAAACAAGATATAATGTGTTAAATAGTGAGCTTAACACCGAAATCACACCAGAGCAGAGGCTAAGTATGTCCTTTAGCAAGCTGCCGTGCAATGTCTTAGAAAAACTGCAGCGAAGCACAGCCAAACAAAAATTGGGAAAAGTTTGATTTTAGCGGCGAAGTGCAGCCAGAGAGGAGCCGCAGCCAATCAGTAAACAGATCCTGTGACATGTTGACCTATGATACAAAGAATTTCTTCCCGCCTGAAACACATGAACACGCCTCCCGGAAGCAGAAAAATTGTACTTATTACGGCGATAGATGTGACAAAAGGCATAATTGAGCTGTGGACAGAGCTAGCTGTTTCCTCCTGTTTCCAGTCTTTATGCTAAGATAAGCTAATACCCTTTTCCCACCGAACTTAGCATGTATATGCAGGTATTTTTTAATGCAGGAAAACCCCCTAAAAATAGGCGATAGACTCCTTTCCCATTGTCAGTAGACGAGTGTGCCTTCCTGTTTTTTTTCTGGTGTGTCACGTTTGACGTCACAAACATGCTGGAAAACAGCGTAGGGTGGTTACTAATTGTCTTTATATCTGTTATTCAGTCAATCCCGGTTCAGACTAACTTGGATGTATATCTAAAATCACAGATAACAGACGTACTGGATAATTTATACAACAGATAATGCATATAAAACTATTTTAAAATGATAAATGTTTTGCTACTTTGTAAACTCTGTATTTGTGCATAGTTGCAGGCTTTTCTAGTGCAGGGGGTGCTTAAAGGAAAACAGGTTGAGAACCACTGATCTAACATAACTCAAAGAAAACCAGCATCATAATAATGAATATTAAAACATTAATTTGTAAACCTAGCCAAAGGTCTAATAATCCATAGTGTAACAGTTACAACACAGAGCCAGTGATGGACTCACCTTGATCCCTTGCTCTGTGGCCACCTGCCTCTTGTCCACCTCATCTGACTTGTTCCCTACGAGGATCTTCCGGACCTTCTCAGGAGCGTACTGCAGGGGTTTATCATGTGAATATAAAGGAAGGGGTTTACAGATAAGGAAGAGGAATAAAAAAAACAAAATTAAGGAGATAAAGGGAGAGAGAGATATTTGAAATGTCAAGAGAATGCAGAGGGGAGAAAACACAGCGCTCAGGAAATGAGACCTAGATTAAAAAGCAAGCGGGAAGCGTGCCAAGATCAACAGAGTGTATATTCGGACAGACCGGTAGAGGAAATTAGGTCCATCATGACTAAATTAATAGAATGAAATCATTTGGGAAATGACAGGGGGAAGCAGGGCAGACGAGACGGCTTCATGAGGACTCAGAGCTGAGAGAAAAATGTGACTGCAAGAGGGAAAAATCTGCTCCGTCCAATATCTATGACTACACATTTAAGAATATGATGACAGGTATTACATAATAAACACAGCAGAACAGTATCCGTCAGGCCAAAGCATTTTATCACACCATGTCAGGCAGCTGTTCTTTGTCAACCTGAAGCCTCAGCACAGTAAGCAGTTGTGTCGGTTTTGCCCTTTTCTACAATGCGGAGGAAAAAAGGCCCTGTTGATCTTAAATCCCCGATCTCTCTCTCTCTCTCTCTCTGTGTGACTCACCTCATCCACATCACTGGCCCACTTCATGATGTGCTGGAAGGATCGCTCACTCGTGATATCGTACACCAGGAAGATTCCCTGGAGAGAGATGTTCAAGGATTTTAAAAAAGACAGATGAGAAGCAGTGCATTTGAAAGCATGTTTTAAATAAAAATCAATTTCGATTCCTCGATGCTTAAAAGCAGCACGGTAAAATCAATACATTTAGAAAGATTAATATGATTCCTGTAAAGAAACCAGACCACTACTTAGAAAGTTGGCAGCCTCTATCAACAATTCATTTAGCATGGTAACTAAGCCACTGGCTGGATCTTCTTTATAACAGAACAGGAACGGGACACAATTTCATAGCCAGTTTCTGGTAAATAGATAATTCAATTTCAGCCAGTACAACCTCTTTAAATTTATATACAACAATGTCAGAGCGGTGGTGGTGGTTGTGTTTGGCCATGGAGAGCTACTCACATCGTCCTCCACACTTACAATACCACTTCTGTGAGATCAAATCCTTTTACAATGTTTTATCGATGTTTTGAAGCTGCTACATGTAGAAACATGAGAGATCACTTTAACCCTCTGAGACCCACAATCCCGACTGACTTTACCGTCTTTCAGAGGCTGTAGCAGGTTCAGTTTTAGAGATTACAGATGTCATATAAACTAAAAAACCTAAGGAATCCATTGATACCAACCATGTCATGCTAGCTTGTCGGGAAAGAGGCCTAATAACGCTCCAAAGTTAGAATACATTTTGGCGAGGAAAAACTTTCATGGTCATTTCTTTATGATAATCCCATGCAGTTTTGGGCAAAAAATATGCAGTATAAATGTGTTATTTTCACAGTATAAAATGACCTGTGGTGACCTTTATGATAATCACAGTCTCGTGAAACTTTACAGCCACAAACTACAGACCTAGAGCATTCAGAGGATGGATGGCTTTCCTAGGTAGATTGACAATAAGGAGGTTTCTGAGCAGTGATCAGAACAGAAGTGCTCGCCATCCAATCGCCGAAAAATTAAATTCTTGCAGAAATCTCAAAAGTTTTTTATACCAAATCACAGCATGGCTTTTTCTATGGAGCTCCTCAATGGCTTGGTGTCTTAATGTGGTATTTTGGAGGGATTATTGATCATTTTTTATTGGTAACAAATAGTTAAATTAAGCACCAAATCTGTGAAACAAATGGTAGCAACCCAATAAGTGCTGCAACAACTTATGAGACATAATAAAGCATGGAAATGACCACCATATACTTCCATCATATTGTTCTACGCTCTTATACGCTTTCACAATTTATTTAAATTAATTAATACATGTTTATTTCTGATTTATGACAAGAGTAATGTGACACACAGTGTTGAGCTGCATCTCAAATTAATCTTCAGGTTCCCAGCTTTCAGATGATGTACACCACTTCTATGTGGCATCTACTGTTGACCTGCTATCTCCCCTTAAAGACCCCCTGTACCCTTCAAAAAAAGACAAAAAAGAAGTCTATTGTGGGTCTCAGAGGGTTAAAAGCAACTAAATGGTTCATCAAAACATCTGAAGTGGTGCCAAGTAATGAGGCATGAATTAATATCTTGTTGCTGTAACAAATTTAATTTCAGAGATAAACTTGATTTAATTTTGTTATGCTAGCTCGTAGTAATAATGTTACATTAATGTGTGTAAAGTGACTCAGCAGCAGCAGCAGCAGAGTGAATGGAGCAGAGTTGAGGTGAACTACCTGTGCTCGTCTGTAGTACTGCTTAGTGATGGTCTGGTATCTTTCTTGGCCTGCAGTGTCCCTGCAAAGACAACAAGCATATACGAACATGAACATGCACAGATATATATTTGTGAGACTATAATATGACAACATGACCGGGGCAGTTTAAAGAAATACTAAAATAAATTTGACCAGACACCTAAAATTCTTAATTATTTAGATTTTCTGTAATAGGGCTGTTACGATATCAGATTTTCGCTACAGGATTATTGTGACAAAAAATAATTCACAATGATGATATTTTCATGATATCTATAGAAAATTTGAAGTAATAATAATAATAATAATAATATCTAATAATAATAATAATAATAATAATAATAAAGCGCTGCTGGGTCTTTGTGGTAATCACATACAATTAATTTTTAATTAATTATTGTCATGTAAAATAATATTTTAATTTTGCACAAACCCTACAGGAGATTATTTTTGAAGGAGACTTGTGTTTTATACTTTTTTTGAGACTATATTCCACCCATGCCAATGAGCCCTTCACAAGATTAAATATACATTATAATTAAGTTTAGGAAAAGCTCATGGCTCCAGTTCATAAAAGCTAATATTAGGTCTCTGACAGGATACAAACTCCAGGCTCCTGCATGAAAAGTAAGAGTCTGAAACTACTGGAATAAGTTTAGAAAACACTATCAATGTGCAAGTCTGTCATCGTAGAACTTCAAATGTAAAGAGGTCAAGACCTCAGTGTTGGTCGAGATAGCAAACCTACAGCCCTGAACATGATCATGACAGTAAAACATATTTATGAAATGAATAATATCCCTTCAACCAGAACTACTGTTGTGTAATATCTAATAACATTTTGTTAATCTCCTGCACGAGGCCTTCCAGCACGGCGCCCCATGCCACTATCTTACCATATCTGTATTCGTACTTTGATACCATCTATTACTAGTGTCTTCATTTTGAAGTCGACTCCTGCGGGAGAGAAAAGATATGGTTAGAAAACATTACATGCACTCTAAATGTATTCAGACTAAATGGGTCTGAATCTTCTCAGAGGCGTTTGCACTTTGCACTCAATAATTGACTGAAATCAATTAACCGGGTCGGCGTGTCCTTTATAGACAGAGGTTCACCAACAGTATCTGCTGCAGCTTTGTAACATCATAGAGAGCATTAACGCAACGAGAGCCGCTGTATAATCAGCCTGTTAGGAGATTGGGCTAATGATCCAGCGAGCTCGAGTCCTCGTTTAGTTCAGTTCTCTGCATCGATCGCACGGGAGGCGAACTAAAAGGAGAAAAGGGCAAAACGAGAGCGTAACACAGAGGAAGAGATGAGAGCAAAGAAGAAGAGCTGAGATGAGGAGGGGGTGTCAGTCACGCTTCAGTGATCTCTGATCTGTTTCAGACCACAGAAAATCACAGGCAGGGCCAATCTTTTATTTCTATCAAGACTCACCCTGTGTTCATTTTTGAAGGCCAGAATAGATATTGATATACTTGAAGAGGAGAGGTGCTGATACTTCATATTTTGTGCTGTATTTTTTATGCTTTCATAACAAAAAGTAAATCCATGTATATGGTAGGGCTGCACTATTAATTTAAATTTTATCAAAATTGCAATATGGCCTACTGTAATTTGCAAATCGCAGGATGAGGAGGAAATTGCAATATTAGTTATATTAGATTTATATTAGATATATATTAGATTATATATTAGATTTTAAGTTAAATATTGTGGTGCTGCAGAGATGTCCACATCATATTCTACAGACTTAAGTAAACGTCTTTGTTTGGTACAGAATAGATGACTGAAAATATCACAACATAATCATTTGAATATGTTTTTCAATGAAAATGAGAATAATGATGTAAAAATGACCCTCTAATATCGCAAATCATATCAGTTAAAATAATAGCAATTCGATTTTTTTCTGTCAAAACCATGCAATAACCCTAATAATATGTTAAATTGCATTGCCTTACATCATGGCCTAACTGTTATTTAAGTATTCTCTACAATGCCAGGCATGTAATTGTGGTGGAGAATACTAAATCCCTTTAATTGCCTCTACATTTCAAAATATTTAGTCTAAAAAAAATATCAGAATCAGCCTTAAAAACCCCAGAATGTGTAAAACATATGCAATGGTAGAGTGTAAACTTCTCTTAAATCCCAGAAACATAACCAAGGATCATAGATGGATTACTGCAGGGTTTAAACAGCCTATCTTTATCTACTGCATTAAGGATATACTGAAGTTCAGGTGTAGTTTTCAAACAACAGCAGCAACATTTTGCTGAAATATTTAGGATTATGGTTGACCTGCAAAGTGCCATTAAAATGATGGAAAAGCAACACTTCTCTGTTTGTGATATGGGGGTGACGTGCTGCCAGGTAGGCATTTATATTTCTTTGCCCAGACCCATTTATCATAATCCGTTTATGCCGATGACATGACCTTGTTGTCCTCAATGGTAGCTAATACTACCAACCAACAATAATAATAAACAATAGCAATAATAAACATATTCATGAACATATTGACGAGATAAAATCATAAATAGTATCTGATGTTTAACATTGAAATATATGAGTTTAACCCTGAACTCTGCCTCTACTGAATTCTTTATATGCTGTCTCTTTTATTCCTCGACTGTCTCCTCAGACTAATGCATCCGCGTCGTTAAAAAGCAAACCCACCGGCTTCTACATAGACCACACTACTCCCTGAGAAATCAATTAACAGTTCATCCCAATTAACCTGACACTCAACACCCGTGTGTCACAGCCGGCATCATGCTGTCAGAGAAAGAGCTACTGAGTCCAATCGATCCACATAACCGGAAGACGAAGAAGAAGAACTGCTGTTTGTGGGTTTTATTGCTGCATTTCTGCAGGGTTACTAGTCGGCTATTCCAAGAGTCTGACATATAAGAAACAGCTGACAGATGTGTACTATAGGCCGATTTGAGTCTGTGTGTGTTTGTTAAAACAACAAGCTGGAGTGAAGGGAAGACTCCGCGGAGGCTGCAGCTCACTGACTCGACAGTATGAGGCCTCGTTTAAGTCGTGAGGCGGCCTTTGCCTTTGACTAGAGAGCATCCAGACTAAGTGAAAGGTCAGCATAACAATCAGTGGCTTGCTTTTCCCTGAGGCTGGAGAGGAAACCATGGAAAAGAGGCCGTCTTCCTGCATCATTGTCCAAGCTGTATTAGCGGCATATAAAGCTCCAGTCAAGGAGTCATCCATGCAAACAGACAGCGCTGATTTAAATATGAAATGCAGATCTAGACTAATGGATTCTCCAGCTGTGCAGTGGGTGTCTAGTCTACAGCAAGGGGGAGGAACAAATCTGGAAACTTAAAAAATAAATCAAGAAGACTACACGGGCAAGTCATATGAGAATAAATAAAATCAGCAGTGAGTCTCTCCGACATTATCACCATGTGAGTTATATTTATATAAAGAAACACGCTTCAGCCCACTCTGTCTGCTTCCTGCTGTTAAACTAATAAATTGTTTGGGCAGCCATCTGATTGCTCTGCATTGTTTTATAACAGCCGAGCAAAATGAGGCTGTTTTATAGATCCAGGTGCACTCCTAACCGTCGTGAGAAACAATGAATGACCCAGCAGGCTGTTGCAAAGGTTTAACAGCCTCTCTTTATTAGAGGTTTTATATCCAAAATAGTCTGCGTGTTCCCATCACGACGGCAGAAATCACGCTTGCTGCACGATTGTTCAATCTGCATAAGGAGTTGTGTAGAAAGTCCTAAATGTTACTGCTACAGGGAACATTAGAGGTGCGTGTATGTCCTCTGCCATAGATATAAAACTGTTTTATCATCGTAAAATTAAAGTGGCAGCAGGCAGTATATTTTTGGCATCACTAGGCAAACATTCCACATTAAACTTTCAGCATATTGTAATAAAAGTGTTCTGAGAGATAACTAGACTTCTGCATCTCCTCATGGCTCTGTTTTCTTGCCAAAGAGTAAGGGTGTGTTCCAATCCGCGTACTTCTCTACTTACACTTACTATTTTGAGTGCAGAAGTGCGTTCACACTGGGAAGTACGGAAAAATGCAGTGCACTCAAAGTACCCGGATGTTGTACTCAAAACGGTCAGATCGTTGAGGGTGGAACGCTGGACACTTTCCACACTCAATTGTCGCCATCTTGGCTACGTAGCAGAAGGGGCAGGACTACGACCACTATCCAAACATACGTAGATAACAGAATAAAACAATACATAAACATACCGGTGCATTTTCAGCCAACAGGAGGACACATCGTAGGCGACGACGTTGGAAACGTAAGTTCCACTCTGCTTTCATTTTTTTCTTCAACAAAGCAGGCAGATATTTTGGCGGTAGTGGACGGGTAAAACCTGAAGGAGGCAGCAGCGCAACACAAAGGATGCCGGCTGCCGTAAAACCCAGAAGAAGAAGAAGATATTTTGGCAGGTAGCGAGCCGCGGTGAAATGTTGCGATCGTCATTTCCGGTCAGTGCGCCACAGAGTATGTGCACTACTCAAGTAAGTACACACAGTGCACTACATTGAAGTGTACTTCAGGAAGTATGTGGATTGGAACACACTCTAAGTCAGTAAATAGTTATAATAGTATGGATATTTTATTGTTCAACACAGGCTATTTCAGTAGAGACATAAAAATTATGACAATAGAAAAGAAATAATTTAGTTTTAGTTTTGTTTGGCACTTTGTAGGCGGACGTTTAACTAGCGTCATTATGGTAGCCGACTGGATTACAGTCTAACATGGTGGAGGCGTAGGTCTGCTGCTGGGAGCTGGCGTCATAATATACGTGTGCGTCCCCGGTGTAGGGCAGTTGAGCACATCGCAACAAACACCAGATAAGGACATGCTAAACATGTTGCAACATATTCATACTGCACACCCACATAACAGGCAAAACAACCATTTTTACCTAGTAAACGAAACTCAATTCCAACACCAAGCAACTAACTAAATGAGCAGGCTTTCAGATGTAAACTGAAACTACACATTTTACTTAAATGTACTTTCACTGCAAAGAAACGTTACACCTTAGACTGACTGAAGTCTTGAGAATAATTCAGTTGTTCTGGCTTTAAACAATGTTAAATCACAAAGAGCAGTTTGAAAAGAAAAGTCATCCTTGCCTTTTCTCTTCAGAGAGAACTGTGACAATGGAGACGAGCACAATGTGCGAGGAGAGACAGCAGTTAATTTAACATGGCAGCCTTTCACAATCAGCGGTGTGAAAGCCATGTAAAAACTAATGGCTACACACCCAAAATTAACTTGACGAATTACCAGGATGACTGTGTTCGACTGTGCAAGACGGATTAGGCGGTGACACGTGTCAGTGGGCTGTAGGTAATGGCGACAGGCTCACTAATGGACGGACGGATGGATGCTCTGGCACTGACACACATTCACTGGGGAGTGGGTCTGTCATCCGTGACCATCGTACTAACAGAGGACAGCCAACAGCTGTCAACAGCTGCTGTCTTTAGGGCACGGCAGGACGAGGGACAAACATTTAGGAACTATGAACTCTCTGGACTGAACGACAAAGCTTTGTATTGACCTCCTGTGTGAAATGAAACATGTATAACGGCTCATAGTGGTTAGTTCATACCAGACCAGTGTTACGCAGCATTTATATTTAGATCAGGATTTTAGTCAAGCACATAATTGAATCTGAATCTTGAAAATTGAGGCTATAATTGAGCCTGACCAGAAATGCCAAAAATATATATCTCTGACATAATTTAAGATGAAGTTTATATACTATACTATTAAGTTTTATACATCACTTATA
>CAKAOI010047112.1:1091-43043 GCA_916701655.1 Sebastiscus albofasciatus
AAAATGTAGCTGACCCCACCCTCTAGGAAAGAGGAAGTTCAGAGGGCAAAGGGTGAAGATGGATAGAGAAGAGCAAAAAAAAAAGACTAAACAATTGAGCGTGAAAGAACAAAGATTTGGTCCACTTAATGGCTTTCAACCACATCTCACCGCCTTCATCAGTAAGTGGAGTTTGATCAGGATACAGAAAAGAAGCGAGTAAGTGAGGGGGGGATTTGTTTTACAATCGTGCAATAGTGCAATAGAAGTGCATATTAATAGCACCTGAAAACGACGTCTAGGAGGCAAAAGCTTGAACTTCTTCAGGAGTAGGGGTGTAAGAAAATATAGAAAATATAGAATATCGTGATATTATGTTTTGTGATACCGCATCGATTCACAAAAACGCAGTATCGATTTTTAATTAATAATAGTTTACATGCAAAGATTGACTAAGTCAATACTTTATTTCTTTTGTAAAGAGATGCTCCTTCTCAAAGTAGGGCTGTGAAAAATTGCAATATATGGCCTTGCTTACAGTATCGCAATATAGTGAATCATAATCCCTGTATCGTGATATGTATCGTATCACCAGATTCACAGTCCTATTCAGCAGTGGAGGGTCCTGGCAGTTCATTATACCATTAGCTCCTTTAAGGATCTGCCTGTAATAAATGTCCAAGAGCATATCCTGACGTTCCCTGAAATCTTACAAAACTTCCAATTTAGGGCTGTCACATTATCTGCAATATTGCAATAATATTGACTAGCCGACCGCTGTGGATGGCAACCGACCACCGCAACCGCTATGTTCATATTTTGAGGTGCTTTCATCTGGTCACCAAGAGTTGAAAAATGTTCAACTTTAAGTAAAACGCTGCGCTCGTCACCGTCGAGCAACATAACATAAAGACCAACTGTACACATGTACAAATGCATAAATAAATAAATACACACATTTAAAAAATAAGTGAAAAAATTATTACAAATAAATACATTTTAAAATTAATAAAAGAAAACCATATAAATAAATAAAAGGGAAAATTAAATAGAATAAATAAGGGAATTAATACAAAGATTAATAACAAGTGCTGAACAAAAACAACAACTGTGGAGGAGAAATGAACACACATAGACACACATAGCCTTCTCTTCATCCAAGGCAAGTACTCTACCTCTAACTGTCATCTTTGTCATTTAAAAAGCAACAATATACCTAATAGTAGCCAAACAATAAAGCTCATTTATACAGCACTAAAATTAGGATAAATGAAGTAATTAGCATTCCAAACTAAGCAACTATACAAAACAGATTCAATAAAACATCTGTAAAACAGAGTCAGAAATGTTAAAAGAGTTCATTTTTTCTCAGAAAATAAAAGTCTCAAGCGGAAGAGTGGGGAACAAGAAGGAAGATGTGAATGAATGCATTCATCCAGTCTTCCTGGTTGTGTGTGAGCTGCAGCAGTAGTCTCACTGAGGCCCCCTAGTGGAGGCCGTGGGTTTGACACCCACACCAGCAAATATGTCCTCTGGAATCCAGCTTGTCTTTATCATCACTGTTCACTAAAATAACACATATCACCAAACACGGTGACGTTTTGATTATAAAAGAAGTATTAACTTCTCAACTGTCCTACTGCTTAGGCAAATAAACCCTTTAGAATCCACTGAATTCACAATCAACTCCTGCAAAGAGCCTCTCGTTCAGCTTGTAATCATTAACTTGTTATAAACAGAGCGTCTCATACATCACTGTTTCATAGCTATTTGGTCGTGCGTGCGTGTGTGTGTCTGTGTGTGTGCAGTATTAATCCTCACCCAGATATGAATCTCCATTCAGCCAGGTGAGGGGGTTCAGCTGTAATGTATACCTGGAGGGTTCCCTTTGAACCCGTCATGCCGCGCAACCACAAACACACACTTAATGTGATGCATGCTTCCCTGTGCGAACGCATGCACGCACACACACGCACGCACACACACACACACACACACAACTATTGTATGCTTCTATAATATACTATAATACTTACTACTACTATACTACTATAATATATGGCCATCGCCATCGTGGTTTTTGGTCGTTGTCAGCTTGTTTTTTGAGGTCGCCGTCTTGGTACTTGGTCGTCACCATGTTGGTTTTTGGCCGTCACCGTCTTGTTTTTTTGCCGTTGCCATCTTGGTTTTTGGTTGTTGTCACCTTGGTTTTTTGAGGTCACCATCTTGGTTTTTGGTTGTCAACGTTTTGCTTTTTTGTCTTCGCCATCTTGGTTTTTGCCCATTGCCGTCTTGTTTTTTTGCCGTCGTCATCTTGGTTTTTTGAGGTCACCATCTTGGCTCGTGGCCTTTGTAACTTCTGAAACTGCTACTGCTACAACTAGCATTTCTAGTATTACTACTAGTAGTATTTCTACACCCACTCCCGCTCCTCCCATTACTCCATCTCCTTTTACTACCACTACTAATTCTATCATTCTGTCATTATTAAATATTGTATATATAATACTGTACTACTGCTTCCTCCAGCTGCGGAAGGAGAGAATGAGTGAAACAGTAAACAGAGAGGAGGAGAAGGGAGTGAAAGTACTGGATGAAGGTAATTAGCTGTCTAAACATTCAGTGTTGGCTCTCGGTGACTTTTGTCCACCTGTTAATCCTTAATGGCATCTCCAACTCATTGACACCACAGTGTGAGTTCCACCAGGAAAAACACACACACACACACACACACACACACATACCTTCCTTTATAATGTGTAACTATATAAAGGAGGTCAATATGATTGCTGCCCGCACTGCTGCTTGTTTAAGGAGCCCTTCTCTCAGAGCAGGTGAGAAAAAGGTGGAATTTGCCTTCGAGGACACAAAGAGAGAAGAGAAAGGGAGGGATGGGGGAGGGAAAAAGAGTGGGAGGCAGTCAGAGAAAAGAGGATGATAGAGGTACGTTGGGATGAGTACCAGTGGTAGTGGTAGAAGTAGTAAATCAAACAATTTGAACACTAATTTTACGTTTCCCTTCCCACTGGGGATTATAATCTCTTTGCACTAGATCTCTTTTTCTTTCACTTAACCTCATTATCACCCCTCTTCCTCACTCCTCCTCCTCCCCCTTCAGTGTGAAGAGGAGGGTAAACACGGTGTGTTTGTTAGAGACTTCTTTATTTACTCCATCCCTCACTGTTTGGTTTGAGGCTTTAAAGGTCAACCGTGTCTTTTTTCCACCTCTCCCCCATTATCCGTCCATCTATATCCTTCTTATTATATTGTTGCTCTCATCGTTAACCAGACCACCATGCAGTCTAAACCTATTTTTACTTTGTTACTTACGACCCCCCCCCGCCCCCCCAAAAAAAACACAACAGCTCATAGTCGTGGTGTTATTCACGGCTCCCCACATGACAGCAGCTTTAACCGCTCACTCGGTCTGTGTGGGATTTAAAGTTTCTTGGGGTTATAAAAGTCAGGAATCTCTGATCTTTTCTTTGAAGGGCAGTGAGAATATCCAGATTAAAGCAGAGCTCTTTCTTTGTGGATTTGGGGCTGAATTAGGTTACAGATTAAGGTTAAAATGATGTCTAGGTGACGGCAAGGTGAAAATATTTTATAGCCACCAGACCAGACTCCATTGACAAGATCAGTCATTTTACCCTTCTTTCTATGATATACAACAAACTGACCCTTTACTCCCCATGTTTCTTACTTACTGCCCACAATGGCTTTGAACCAACAGTTTGCCAGTGCATTTAGTTAGTGTTGGACTTTAGTACATCCTACCAGTATATGTAGTCCTTTTCCACTGCAGCAAATTAATCTGTAACTTCCCATAACCTGAAGTTTAAAACGCTGTGAGGCGTGAGAAGTACATCTGCATATAAAAATAACACTTTTCAGGTATCTGTTTAAAAGGTGACATTAGGACTGAACTGTTTGGTAGGTGAAGTAAGCAGTTCTGGGAAATTTTGTATTGATTTTAATTAACATTTATGTGTACAAGTCATAGACAGTGTATAAGAAGTAGACGTAGTCACCGTGACGTCACCCATTGGTTTGTGAACTATGGTTTTGCAGCCCCGAGTTCAGCATTTTGGCTGTTGGCCTCTTGGTTTTTGGTTGTCGCCATCTTGGTTTTTTGGCTGTCGCCATCTTGGTTTTTGGCCTTTGCAATCTTGGTTTTTGATTGTCTCCATCTTGGTTTTTGGCCATGGACATCTCGTTTTTTTGCTGTCTCATCTTGGTTTTTGGCCGTAGCTATCTTGGTTTTTGATTGTCACCATCTCGGTTTCTTGCCGTCGCCATCTTGGTTTTTGGCTGTCGCCATCTTGGTTTTTGGCCATGGGCATCTTGGTTTTTGGCTGTCGAGATCTTGGTTTTTGGCTGTCGGCATCTTGGTTTTTGGCCGTTGCCATCTTGGTTTTTGGCCTTTGCTATCTTAGTTTTTGATTGTCTCTATCTTGGTTTTTTGCTGTCGCCATCTTGGTTTTTGGCCCTTGCTATCTTAGTTTTTGATTGTCTCTATCTTGGTTTTTTGCTGTCGCCATCTTGGTTTTTGGCCCTTGCTATCTTAGTTTTTGATTGTCTCCATCTTGGTTTTTTGCTGTCGCCATCTTGGTTTTTGGCCCTTGCTATCTTGGTTTTTGGTCGTCTCCATCTTGGTTTTTGGCCATCATCAATTTGTTTTTTTAATGGAAAGCATCCATGACTATTAAAATGAAATTGCACTTGCAATAGTAAAAACTGTTTTGCTACTTTCCCAACCTATAGTAACTCATTTGAAATTGTGGTTGGATCATCTGTAATGTTTTTATCAACCGGTCCTTCAGATTCTGAAGATAGTTCTGCTGACTTAGATTTCAGTGGATATGTAGTGAAGCACTTTCAGTAAATAACAAATAAACTCTTTGTAAGATATCCTAAGATGCATAACATAAGGGCGTCTGTAGCTCAGTCTGTATCTGCTTCATCTTCTGACTTTTGATCTTAGCACAAAAAGAGTGTTTTTCTTTCCTGAAGACCGGCAGAAACAGATTTATGTGGGATTGAATCTTGATTCGTAAATGGAAAGTTGTGTGTTTGTGTCTGTTTGCAAGATTTGGTTCTGGGATCAGCTTCTGGTGAAAATCCAGACCTGCATTTTCTGCCATTTCACAATGTGTTTTTTGCATTTTCGCCAACTACCATGTTGTGTTCATATGCTGGTGGGAAAGTCAGACATCTGGAACTTGAACATTAAACATCAGACTCTGTTGATGCAATTTGTCTGATAATCCATCCCGGTAGGAGTTATGGAGGCGGCAGCTGTGCAAGTTTGGAAATTATTTATCATTGATGCAGGTGTGAAAGTGTTTTCAAGTTGGAGAACCACTTTCGTTCCAGCTCGTATTGAAGTCGTGTATACTTTTTTAAATTGAAAAGCTTAAACTTTGGCTTTTGAATTATCTCCTATGAGCAACTTTATCAGAATTTTGTTTTCTTGCAGTGTGTTTGTGTGGCTACCTGACAAGTCCACCTACACAGACCAGTCCTCCCTCCCTCCCTTTCTTCTTCTTCTTCTGTTTTTCTGACCTCCTTTTCTTCATAATGCTCCCCCTTTTTTCTCTCAGGAAAAAAATGAAATTTTACAGCCCAAAGGAAACACCGAGCGCTGCTTAGGGACAAAGTGAAAAAACAAAACATACCGCTTCAGGTGGGAAGAAAGAAAAACAATAAAAGTTTGACCGAAAAGCAAAACAAAGGATCAAACGAGCAAATAAGTACCGAAGATGCAGGAAGATTGAAATGTACCGCATATTTCTCATTTATTGTTTTGCATTCTTT
Source organism: Sebastiscus albofasciatus (assembly GCA_916701655.1). NCBI lineage: Eukaryota > Metazoa > Chordata > Actinopteri > Perciformes > Sebastidae > Sebastiscus > Sebastiscus albofasciatus. The sequence goes on from CAKAOI010047112.1 coordinate 6,888, forward strand.
CTTTATGGAGCGAAGGAGAAGGAGGAGTTTAGCCTGTCTGACCTTGATCTACAGATGTCTACTTCTTCCTCTCCTTTCCCTCTCACCTGCTTTAAACTGCAGCCTGTGTCGTACAGATTCCCCTGAAGTACTTATTAACAAATATTTGTGATTGCAGTCCAACCCGAGCTGACTCGCCTTCGTCTTTACATCATTCAACGCCTGTTTATTACCATCCACTCCCTGTCTCCTGTTACTCCTCCAGGCTTGTCTCTTTCTCTGCATCTTCTTTTAAAACTGGAAGCTGAATGTAAAACACAAACTCTCCTTGTTTCCAACATATCAATATTATATCTATATTGTGATATGATACTAGATATCGTCTTAGATTTTGGAGATTGGAATATGGCATAAGTGTCTTCTCATGGTTTTAAAGGCTGCATTACAGTAAAGTGATGTAATTCTCTGAACTTACCAGACTGTTCTAGCTGTTCTATTATTTGTCTTTACCTACTTAGTCATTATAGACATATTACTGATGATTATATCAACATTTATGTGTACAAGTTTTTGGCCGTTCGGCATCTTGGCTTTTGGTCAAGGCCATCTTGGTTTTTAGTCATAGCAATCGTGGTTTTTGGCTGTCGTCGTCATGGTTTTTGGTCATTGCCTTCTTGGTTTTTTGGCCATCGTCGTCTTGGTTTTTGGTCATTGTCATCTTAGTTTTTGGTTTTAGCCGTCGTTGTTTTTCGCCATTGCCTTCTTGGTTTTTGGCCGTTGTCGTCATGGTTTTTGACCGTTGTTGTCATGGTTTTTGACCGTTGTCATCATGGTTTTTGACTGTTGTCGTCATGGTTTTTGGCCGTTGCCTTCTTGGTTTTTGGCCGTTGTCGTCATGGTTTTTGGCTGTTGTCGTCATGGTTTTTGGCCGTTGCCTTCTTGGTTTTTGGCCGTTGTCGTCATGGTTTTTGGCCGTTGCCTTCTTGGTTTTTGACCGTTGTCGTCATGGTTTTTGACTGTTGTCGTCATGGTTTTTGGCCGTTGCCTTCTTGGTTTTTGGCCGTTGTCGTCATGGTTTTTGGCCATTGTTGTCATGGTTTTTGGCCGTTGTTGTCATGGTTTTTGGCCATCGCCATCTTGGTTTTCAAAAATCTCATTGTCTAAATATTTTTTAAAATCACCAATAGTCAACCCTACAATATCGTCGCAATATCGTCATTGAGGTATTGGTAAAAAATATAGTAATATTTGATTTTCTCCATATTGCCCAGCCCTATTTCCGAGCTTTTTGTCACTCTCTAATTTCTCATTTCCTGTCGTTCCTAACAAATGTAGAACTTTGTTGTAAAATCTGGCATTACAATAATAAAAAAAACAGCAGCCACAAGGCAACTTTACACATTAGCATTCACAAATGGCGGCAAGAGATAATTGTTTTAAATTTACAAATTACAAAAAGTGTCCCACCAATTCTACACCTGAATTCTCCATCGAAATCAATCAATTCAACTTGATTTACAAAGCAACTTCCGAACAAATCGAATACACTTCAAAGTGCTTCACAAGCAACACTGAGGATGTTAGAAGTAGTAAAATGTTAGTAGAATAAAATAGGATGAAATAATTCATAATGATCAACGGGTGCTCAAAGTAGTACAATTTAGATAAAACACAGACTCCCAGACCGGACAACGGCGTGGTAGCGACCTGTCAATCACAAGGTAGCCCCGCCCCAAAAGCATCCCCTGCTTTATGGTCTATTTGACTCTAAATGGGACCATAATTTACTAAATGAACATCATGCTGTATTGAAGAAGACTTGAAACTAGAGATTGAGACCATAAACTCATGTTCACAATGTTTACTGAGGTAATAAATCAAGAGAGAAGTAGACTCATTTTCTCATAGACCTCTATACAATCAGACTTCTTTTAGCAACCAGAAGAGTCGCCCCCTGCTGGATATTAGAAAGAATGCAGGTTTAACACACTTCAGCATTGGCTTCACTTTTCAGACCCGGAGTATTGATATGGTGATTGACAGCAAAGTCCACCAATCAGTCTGCCTGTAAGCCTCAGTTAACTTCTGTCATGAAATAGCACTTCTTGTACCTTCCTGTAGTCTCTCGGCCTCCGTCTTTCCCTCTATCTGTTCATCTCACATGAGAGACTGATGGCGAGGAGCGATAACACACACAATACTAAAACACACACACAGCTTAGCATGTAGTCTGTGGCTGTCTGTGGGCGAATGAATGAAGTCATTAGAGCTGCTTCAGAGAGGCAGAAATCTGTTTTGACTGCAGCTGAATGGATCTTATAGTGTGGGAGGGCATCTGGTTCTCTCTTCTTCTCTGTTTCTCTCTCTCTCTCTCTCTCTCTCTCTCTCTTGTTCCCTCACTACTTTTAATGCTCTCTCTTCCATTTTTGAGCACCTGTTTCTCTAATCACACTACTGAGGAGGAAACAGGGCTTCCCCAAAAACCACATGGGAACAAATGGTATGAGTGAGCGTGCGTTTCTGTATTTGTGGCTACTGTTTCTTTACATATTTCAGAGTGGGTTACCACATTATATGTGTCCAGACGGAGTCATTTCAAAGTAAAGGACAAGCTATAGAAACATATTCGATCCACTTGGCTGTTCCCTCCTTCACTCTTAAACCTTAGAGGTATGTTTACATTTTCCTGACAAGGACCTCTGGTGGTCCTGAGAATTACGACTCCAGTTTCTCCAGAGCGAAGGTTGGAAGTAGTGTGATGCACTTTTAGGAGGGAGGGTGGAATGGATGCATGGATTGTTCACGGCCTGTTTCCTAACTGTATAACCAGAAGAGTGGCACGAAGAGTTGTATGAATGACAGGATATTTTGCATTTAGCGTGCAATAAGAAAGGCGATGCTTTTGGTGTGCCATTTGTATGCCATGCACAACCAGGAGAGGAAAAATTTGTGACGTTTTCCGTACTGATGTTACGTTGTTTCCGTACGTATTTTACTTCGTTTCCGTACTTATTTAAACCCCAACCATGTTTTTCCTAAATCTAACAAAGCGGTTTTGTTGCCTAGGGGTGTAGGAAAATATCGAAAGTATTGAGTGTCACAATATTTTGTTTTGTGATACTGTATTGATTCTTTATGTGTATATATCTGTATCGATTGCAATATATCGCCTTGCTTACAGTATCGCAATATATCGCGATGCATTGAATCGTAACCCCAGTATCGTGATACGTATCGTATCGCCAGATTCTTGCTGATACACAGTCCTATTGTTGCCTAAACCTAACGGCGGCTGTTATAGTAGTTTTGTTGGGTATCGATTCATACAGCTTTAATCAAACCATAACCATAAAGGTGGCAAATAGAAAAAACTATTTTGTAGTTTAGTTTGTAAACTACAAGTCCCTTCTCTTCTCTCCCTTCTTTCATTTCTCCCCATCATCAGATCAGAGTCTTAATAACTTGTGCTGCACATACACAGAAGTCACAAATACTGTTTGTACTTTACACTAAGCTGCCATCGCTGTGTTTCAGTGTGTGTGTGTGTGTGTGTGTTCGTCAGGTGGAGCCGGGTCCTAGTTAATCTCAGGTCAGTGTGCCGGCTGGTATGCAGCTAAGCCTTTAGCATGCAGTCGCAGGATAATGTTCAGCAGCGTGGAGCATGTTGAGGTCTCTGCTGGAGCATTTTTTACATTGTTTAGTGACACTGAGGGGGGGCAGGAGGCACCTGATCCAACGCTTGTTTCTGCATTAGTTGTTAATTAGTATTTTTATCAATATAATATTATTTTATTTTATCCTCTATCTGTCCTTTTGCTTGGAATAACTTTTTAGGGACAGTTCTGTGTTCTGTTCATGATTGTACGTCATTTTTGAAGTATTTATTGGTGGATTTTTTTCATTTTTAATGACTTTGTGGCCTGTCTTCTTTCTGTTTATTGATTTAGATATAGATGGGTGACAAATTAAAGGGGAAAAAAACTACACAAAGTGTCTTTATTAAGACTCCAGAAAAGCTGTAATGATCCTTGTCATAGATTCTTTATGACTCTGAACTTCTCGGCTCATTAATTCAGGTTTTTCCTTTAATTTATCACCTGTTTGTATGTGGTTGAGTGGTGATAAAAGGCCGATTTTATAACAGAACATTTTCCTTCTTAAAGGCAAAGAGTGAGATAATGATTATTTGCGTTTTCTTTCCACATCTTTATCGTCAATATAGTGCCATACAGAATTAAATTTAAAATGTAAAGACAAGACATACCTTTATTTTTGGGGGGTTTTGCTTGTATATAAGTGTTTGTTTGTGCGTGTCAACAAGGAGTGCACGGCATTCCTTGTCTCCTCTAGACAAACAGACCCCCGTCGCTCAGAACAACGGGAAATATCAGACATCTGTCACAGCAGTGAGAGAGAAGAAGAAGAAGACAGGGGTGGAGGGATAGATGAGAGGTGAGGTGGAAAAATGTGAGAAGAAAATATTGAAGGCAAACATTTGGGCAGCCATAGAGCGCTGAGGACCCCTCCTGTCCTCCATGTTTGACAAAAACGAACTAAATAGATTTTAAGTTTTGCAGATAGAACGAGGAACTGGTCCCTAAACTGACTTTGCTCATTGTGTTTAGGTGACTTTCTAACTCGCCTTTAAAATGTTGTATTATGCAAAAAAAAGAATTAAATGCTCCTTTATTGGTTGAGTAAATTCGCGTATGTTTTTTGCTAAAAAAAACTTTGGATAAACTTTTTTATTGGACAGTAAAGAAAAGCTACTAAATGACTGAATATCAGCTAATAGCAGCTAATCTGAAAAAGCTAGTCCGTCCCAGCAAATGTTTTGTCTTAGCATTTCTAGGTTGAAGTCACAGACTGTATATAAGAAGTGGACGTAGTCACCGTGACATCACCCATTGGTTTCTGGACTACGGTTTTAAAGCCTCGAGATCAGCATTTTGGCCGTCGCCATCTTGGTTTTTGGACGTCTCCATCTTGGTTTTTAGCTGTCTCCATCTTGGTTTTTGGCTGTCACCATCTTGGTTTTTGGACGTCTCCATCTTGGTTTTTAGCCGTCGCCATCTTGGTTTTTGTCTGTCACCATCTTGGTTTTTGTCTGTCACCATCTTGGTTTTTGGCTGTCACCATCTTGGTTTTTGGACGTCTCCATCTTGGTTTTTGGCCGTCTCCATCTTGGTTTTTGGCTGTGTTCATCTTGGTTTTTTACAACCAGAAGTGACACGAGACGGTGGAGCTAAGTACAACCGAGCGCTGAATAAGACACTTTTAGGCAACCAAAAGATTATAATTAACTTTCATGAAGTGAAAACACACTGTGAAAGGGTTAAAGTTGCATGACAAAAACACAGACAACACCCAGAATGGACAACGCCATGGTAGCGACCTGTCAATCACAAGGTAGCCCCGCCCTAAAGCATTCCCTGCTGTATGGTCTATTTGACTCTAAATGGGACCATAAATTAACTAAATGAACATCATGCTGTATTGAAGAAGACTTGAAACTAGCAATTGAGACCATAAACTCATGTTTACAATGTTTACTGAGGTAATAAATCAAGTGAGAAGTAGGCTCATTTTCTCATAGACCTCTATACAATCAGACTTCTTTCAGCATTGGCTTCACTTATCAGACCCCGGAGTTGCCAACTGGTTAAAGTCATCCATGTTGCCCCTCTAAAAGTTTCACCTTTTCTCATTTTACTAGTGCAAAACCAATAGAAAGCCTCCCAGTTGAACTCTAGATGTGACTGTTCTGATTGGAGGCAGTTTTAAGTGAGCAAATTTAAGAGAAATGTACATAGGCACGGCAGGAAGCTGCTGTGACCTGCCTCTTCACCAGATCAGATCTCAACACTGAGGCGAAGCAAGAGAGAGCATGTTGCAGCTGTGAGGGTCTGAACCAAACTACAGTTAGAAAACAGCAACTTAAATGTAACTCATTCCTAAACTAAAACTAGGCTTTTAGAAGTCATCTAAAATGAATAAGTTATTGTTTTGCTGGACTTTTGATTCATGAATGTCTAAAATAATGTTTAGTCTCTTTACTGTGGCTCAGATGCTTCTCATCTCTTGTTACCGCCCTCAAGTGGTGTAGACTGAAACTACAGCTATACAGGTAGAAGCATGGTTATAGTTTAGTTTGTTGAGTGAACTTAATCACAACAACCGTTGTCTGGAATCTGCCTTGATGAGCTTATAGTGCAGGACAGACAGGACAGCATGCTAATAAAATCATCATAAAACATATTAAAATACAACTAATGTAAAAGAGAAGCTATACCAGAACAAATCTTACGGTGCAAAGGGTTTACAATTCAGGAGTCGAATGAGCTTAACATATTAAAATGCACAAAAAGTCTAATTACAAAAAAGAACAAGTTTAAAGCAAAATGTACCTCAAAGTGCTAAGGGTTAGGGCTGGGTGAGAATCATCTAGAACAATGTAATGTTAGTGTGCTTCCAACTTTGTGGCAACAGTTTGGGGAAAGTCCATTCCTGTTTCAACATGACAATACCTCCATTAGGGCTGGGTATCGTTCAAAAAATGACAATGCCGGTAACAATACTGGTACCCTTAAAGTGATACTGACACCAATAGAGTATTTCATTTGATACCCATCATGTGAATGGAAGCTGTGGGTGTGTCTCATACAGCTGTCATGGTACGTGTAAACGGGCGTTTTTTGATGGGCATTGGAGCACCATTGAACCCTTGTTGGTCTGCCACTCAGCACCTGATTTGACGAAAGCTTTCCCTTCGTGGGCCGCTGCTCCAAGCTTTTAAACCGGAACCAACATGGCGGCTCGTTTGGAAGCCTTTTTTCTCGTATATTACGAAAAAAGTTCCCCGAAATGTGTTTCTGAAAACATTTGAGGCGAGTAATAATGGGGGGCTTGATTGTAGCTGCTGTGGTAGTGGGCCAATCACACGTCACATTAAATCATAGAACACTTGCTGTGATTGGCTGCAAGCAAACCACGGTAATAGTCTTTTTTTCTAGATCTGGGCACAAAAAGGATCGATTGCATGTATCGTTTGACTGGAGAAGGTTCGATACTACTTGGTTCTTGGTTTTTCCGGTCAATACCTTAAAGGTATCGAGTATCAATACCCAGCCCTAACCTCAGTGCTCCATAAAGACATGGGTTTGCCTGGCCTGCACAGTCCTGACCTAAACCTCATCCAACACCTTTGGGATGAACTGGAACATCAACTGTGAGCCTCAAGGGAGCGAATCCCTACAGCCTGGTTTTATTAAGTTAACAATCAGTTGTGGGCATGAAGTACAGGTGTAAACATCTTTTTTTGTCACGGCCTTTCCCTCATATATTAATCCCTGTAGCTTTCAGTCCCAGTCAGAATGAAGTCAGAGTTTAAAGAAAGACGATTCTCCTCTCTGTCCCGCTATCTCACAGATAAAGTATCAGGATATCCAGTGCTATCTTGTTTTGTCTACAGCAGAGGCTCCTGGGTAAATATTAAGGTCGGGAAGCGGCTCATCCAAACAGCTATACACCTCCAGCATGCAGGTTTCACTGCTTGGTTTATGGAAGCACGGAGCAGAAGGTTTACACAGATGTCCACTTTCTCTGCAGAGTCTGTTAAGTTTAAATGTAAACGGGCTCATTTATTTTCCTGAAACGTGATTTGTTTGGATGGATGTTTTTAGCTGAGATCTTTTGGCTTGGGGTGCAGAAATTCCCTCGAGAGCAGACGGCAGGAGGTGGTCACAGATATAAAGATGTTCATGATTGTATGAAACAGACGCCCCTGTGCTTTGAGCCCAAAGGAAGAACAATTCGGACCACACAGATTTGTCTGTTATTGCAGTTACAGTTTCTGACTGTGAACCTGAATGCATCACGCAGAGCAAATCCCACAGGCGTGATCTTATCAGCGTGATTTTAAAGCATATTTAGAAAGAAAAGGTGCTGAGCGTTCTCTCTTTCTTTCTCACCTCCTTCCCCCTTCTCAGTCTATCCCCCAGGCTACACATATCCAGGTATTCAGCTGGCAAGCCGCTGCACCCCTCTCTAATTTCTTGTTGCCCGTAGCTACGTCGCACCGTGCCAAGTGGTGATGTATGTGGAGCGTTGCAGAGAGATGGTAGAAGGGCATGTTTAAACCTGTATCAGGCAGGGCTGGGCCGGGCCGGGCCGGGCTGGGCTAGGGTGGGTAGGAATTCAACCCTCCCTGTTTACAAGATCCACGTGAGGACATTTTTCTGGAACAATCACTGATAGATCAGCGATGCATGTTTGCATTTCTGCACAGCTTTCTAGAATCATTTAGAGCTTCAGATTAAACGGTGAAATGATTTGCATTCATATAAGCACCTAAAACTTCCAATAGAGCACAGCCAAGTGAGAAAAGGCACCAACACTTGGAATGAAATGGAGACTGAAGGTGCTAATATTTCAGTCCAGTCGCATGAAAAGGTGCAGAAATGACGCAATAATTCACAAGGCTTTTAGCGTGACCGCAGTTCGAGACCGGTGTTTTTTTGTAACTTAGTGACGTTTCTGACGTGTTTTCCGTTAGTTGTTCTGTGTCTCCTTGTAGTTATTCTGTGTCTCATTGTAGTTGTTCTGTGTCTCATTGTAGTTGTTCTATGTCTCCTTGTAGTTTCTCTGTGTCTCCTTGTAATTGTTCTGTCTCTTTGTAGTTGTTCTGTGTCTCTTTGTAATCGCATTGAGTATTTTGGTTGTTTTGTGTCTGTACTCGTTTTGTGTCTCTTTGTAGTCGTTTTGTGTCTCTTTGTAGTCGTTTTGTGTCCCTTTGTAGTCATTCTGTCTCTTTGTAATCACATTGTGTAATTTTTGATCGTTTTTGTGTGCCTTTGTAGTCGTTTTGTGTCTCTTTGTAGTCATTCTGTGTCTCTTTGTAGTCATTCTGTGTCTCTTTGTAGTCGTTTTGTGTCTCTTTGTAATCACATTGTGTAATTTGTGGTCGTTTCAGTACATATTTTACTTACTTTACATACTTATTTTAAGCCCAACCATGGGGTTTTTCCTCGTAACGATGTAGCGATTTTTTTATCCCTGCATTCTTGCATGGCACCTACATTACCCACAATGCAACCTGATCGCCGTCAGCTCAGTCGGAGATTTGTAGTGTAGTTTATTGTCATAGTTTTGTTATTCTGTTCATCAAGTTTTAGAAAGTCCAAACACTCCCTAGAAAGTGTGTGTTTGTGGATAATGCAGTATTTGCACTAACACTAAATTGCTTACAAAATGAACTAGGTCTGGTGCCTCAAGATGCTTAAGTGCTCTCCCTGCAGGTATCTCTCAGTGGGAGGTCACTCGGGGTCAACATTCATTAGACCAAATGAAAAGAGAAGATTGGGGGGAAAATTGCGTTCAGAAGAAAGAGAATTCACGGGAATATCAATGGAATTCCTGGACCGGCACTGTGGCACGATGGCGTATGGAGTGTGTGTGTGTGTGTGTGTGTGTGTGTGTGTGTGTGTGAGACAGTCGGGGGTCTCCCTCTTCCAAAGAGCCGGTTAGTCAAAACACACATGGTCGGATTTTTTTTTTTTATTATTTTTTTTTTGTCGAAGTGAAAATATTTGGTTTGGTCGTCACTCTCGGGGCGTCAGCACCTTGAAGTAGTCAAAGTCCAGCAGTGATGAAAGGGATCAACGGTTTCACGGAGCCCAGAGCGCCACTCTCCACCAGGACAATAAACACACACACACACACACACACACACACACACACACACACACACTTTAAACACACAGATACTCAACACAGGAAGTAGAACACTCACACACATGCTGAGCCATGAAGTGATACCATTACAATAACGTAATCCTCTAGGTTTTCTGCATCAAATTGTCAGCAGTAACGCAAACCAAACTGTGATCACTTTTTTCATATTTTAGTTATAAAGTCACATGAAAAGTTATAAGATAAGAGATCAAATGGAACTATTCATCCAAAGGGAAAGGGTTATGCAGCAGTTGCAGCACAAAATAAGAATGCAAATATAAAATATAAACAATTCCAAATAATCTAAACAGGTTAACGCTAAGGACCCTAACAATATGTACTGCTTATATTATAAAAGTGTTCTTCCATATTTTCACCATGAAAAGTGCAATCCAGATGTAACCAAAACGGCAGCAAACACACTAATTCATGGGCGGATTATATTTTGCATGGACATGAAAAAGACCCAACCACCTGTCGTACGTAGGAACAAGACACAGTCCGATTTTGTCTCTGTGGTCATTTTGTCTGTCATTATGTGTCACTTTTGGTCATTTCTGTCTCTTTATAATCATTTGCTGTCCACTTGTAGTTGTTTTGTGTCTCTTTGTAGTCATTTTGTGACTCTTTGTAGTTGTTTTATGTGTCTTTGTAGTCATTTTATGTCTCATTGTAGTCGTTTTGTGTCTCTTTGTAATCATGTTGTGTTATTTTTGGTCATTCTGTGTCTCTCTGTAGTCATTTGTATCTTCTTGTGGTCATTTTGTGTCTCTGTAATAATTTTGTGTCTCTGTAGTCGTTTTGTCTCTCTTTGCAGTTGCTTTGTGACTCTTTGTAGTTGTTTTTTGTGTCTCTTTGTCGTTTTGTGTCTCTTTGTCGTTTTGTGTGTCTTTGTAATCACTTTGTGTCTCTTTGTAGTCGTTCTGTGTGTCTTTGTGGTCGTTTTTTGTCTCTTTCTCGTCATTGTGTCTCTTTGTGGTCGTTTTTTGTCTCTTTCTCGTCATTGTGTCTCTTTGTAGTTGTTTTTCATATCATTGTGGTTGGTTTGTGTCTCTTTGAGTTACATTTTGTAGGTGAAGACCTGGGAGGCCCCTAACATTTTGGGCCCCTGGGCCTGTGCAGGAAAACGGTGACAGATAAAATCCCATTTTTGTATCCTGCTAATGGAGATGCATGCATCAGAATCAGGTTTATAGAATATGTGTAACAATAAACATTAAGACAAAAGAAAAGACAAGTGCTACAAAAGTCAAGAATCCTGTACGTATTTGAGGCTGGGTTAGAATAAAAGTATATTATATTCTGATCCAATGACAAGGGGCCAGTGTCCTATGCATGCAAATAAACCTGTAATGTATGCAGTCAGACACATTACAGGCTCATCCTTTAAGCAGAACATTTTGTTATCTCACACGCTGATCAGAATTAGAACCAAATAGATTTGATTAGAAACATTTCTACTGAAAACGTATATAAATATGTGTGTCTCTGGTGTGAACGTGTTGGCTCTAGTCTCAGATTGCGGTCTCTGACTGCTCTGGGATCAGTGTTGGAAAGCAGAAGTTATTAGTTGTGGTTAGATTGAGGACGGATTCACACGCTCGGTGTGTTTGTGTGTATTAACGACGGCAGCTGTGTGTTCCGTTTATGAGAGTGTTTGTCTATTTGCAGTGTGTTTCTATGCTGCATCAATGCATAGGTGTGTGTGTGTGTGTGTGTGTGTGTGTGTGTGTGTGTGTTATCCAGGGCAGGGCGGTGTGTGTAGGTGTCTAATCATCAGTCTCTGATGAGCGGGGGAATTCCAGTCTCGCCAGTCTAATCCCCGGGTACATGCCTTCCGCTCCCTCCCATCCCCCCTCCTCCTCCTCCTCCTCCTCACCTGGCTCACCCCTCCATCACTCTGTACACACTTAGAGCTCCTTTTCGCTTTTCAACACAGTTGTTTTTGGGATAAAAAAAATAAATAAAATCAACCCCTCAGATACTCCTATACACCGTTATTTTTTGTGTGGATTATATCAAGTGCTGGAAGAAGAACTCCGATCTTTTACTGAAGTACAAGTACCAATACCACATTGTAGAAATACTCCTAATGCATTCAAAGTTTTATTTTAGTACAAAAGTATTAGCATCGCACTAAATATGTGTGTTTATTATATATATTAATTTCAATCATTACTTTGAATGTATCTTATATTCTTATATTTTCATTTACTCTTACTCTTAATAATAATTATATAGTGTTAATTATAACACATTTTTTTCCTATAATTATGAATTGCTTATTTTGATCATTTATTTTAATTTATTGTATTTTTCTGATTTCAATATTTATTTTAAAAACAGAAAAGACACACGTTGGAACTGAATTGTAAAATAAGCCTTTTGCTAATAAAAAGAAATCTTTACAAAAATAGTATTTGCATCAAAATACATTAAAAGTATCCTACTCATTATGCAGAATGGCTCATATACAGTATATCATATTATTGTATTATGATTATTGATGCATTCATGTGTTCATCACTTTCATGTTGCCGCTCATTTTATTTACTTTATTTTTAGATTGTGTATCGTTTAAAAACTGACCATGCCAGTACCGATACTAATAGAGTACTTCATTCAATACTCATCATGTGAATGGAAGCTGTGTGTGTCCCACTGGCTAGCTAATCGCTAATCAACTGCACAGCTTTTCCCCTTAAAGAGACAAGTTTTTCTCAGCTTTTTAATTAACTATTAACATTTCTTTTAACCGTTTCAACCATTGATGTATTAAAAGAAGTGGATCCAGCGTTGGAGGCGTGGCCCCGGTCATTCCTATGAGAGTTGCTCAGTGGCGCATGAAGCCTAATTGGCTCGACTTCCGTCTGGAAAAGTACCCGGATCTTGGCGGATCTTGGGCAACTGTGACATGCGCAGTAGCGTCCGCTCAGTCACATGACTCGGTCAAGTGGTCCCAACGTCACGCCGTCATCATGGCTTGCGTTCCAGTCTCGGTCTGGGTCTCACTCACATGAACGGAGGAAAGGAAATAACTCTGGATTTTTTTTTTTAAATAAGGGCTATTAGAGTGTTCGTACTGGGAAGTTGATTCACCTCAAAAACATCTCTTTCCCAATGGAAGTCTATGGGAAAAAGTCTTTTTGGGCCCAACGGCATCACGTGACGGACACGGAAGTGGCAGTACCGCCGTTTGGCCACTACGAAAGACCGGATCGTCGACCGGCGTACTTCCTGGGGGCTTGGTTTCAACCGATAGCGCTAATCAGTTAAAATGCTTAATGTTGGTTAACGGTTAATTAACATCCCTAACGATCAGTAACGCTTTTATCTGAATCTATAATAGCCCATTACATCATCATTTATTTGATTATTTTGTATTATGAAGCTTAATATGTAAAGTAACTAAAGTTGTCAAATAATATTTACCTCTGAGATGAAGTAGTAGGAGTAGAACTTTGAAAATGGAAAGTACCTCAAATGTGTACTTAAGTTCAGTACTTAAGTAAATGCACGTAGTTACTTTCCACCACTGGTCTGAAATGGGTCATTCTGCATAATGACTACTTTTACTTTCTGTAGTATGTTTTGATGCTACTTTTGTACTTTTACTTAAATATGATTTTGAATGAAGGACTTTTACCTCCTCACTGTGATATTACTATTTTTATTGAAGTAAAAAGTACTTCTTACTTACTTAAACTTAGCCTCTTGTTGCCCATTATACGCTTCACCTTGACCTCGAATAGTACATGTTCACCTGTCAGTGTGAGAGCTGTACCTGTGCAGTCATGACTCTGGCTGGTACTACCTGTCCTGTACGGACCTCCAGTGGCGCTGCAGCGGGCCGGCCGGGGCTCGGTAGAGTGCACGAGCCCGGCTTTACCCCCCCTCTCAGGGCCTGATCGGCGTGATGGAAAAAAAATAAAAAAGTGGGACGGAGGTAAGGAGGGAGTGAGGGGACTGATAGAGAGAGCTAAAAGACAGATACAGACAGAGTGAGTGGAGCAAATATCTGCAGCTCACTGACCTCTCTAAGTGGATTACATGCCCCGTCAGTGCTGCGGGGGTAAATGAGAGGGTGGAGAGAGGGACTCCACGGCATGGAGAGAGAGAGAGAGAGAGAGAGAGAGAGAGAGAGAGAGACTGTATTTAGGCAGGTTTATAAACCACGCTCAGCTCTGCTCAGTCCATTATTTTACCAGTGCAACACCTCAGCCGGCAGCTATATGATAAGAACCAAGTAAAACACACTCGAACATGCAGCATTCATTTCACTGTCATTAGGACCACTGTCGATATCATAGATTCATAATGTAATACCATACCATCATTTAGCGTGTGATATCACTAGTCTGTTTTATGTTATATGTAGGGCTGGGTGATCAGGACGAAATCTTTTATCACGATATAGGTCATTTCATATCTCAGTAACGATATATATCACAATATATCATGTTTTCTGCAATAAATAAATAGTCTATATGGAATAACCACATGGTAAAACCTATTTTTGTATACTCCTGTGTGAATTAAACACTTGACAAATGAAAAATACAGAGTATTTTCTCAGTTTCAAGGAATACATTTAAAAGAAAATGTATATTTCCAGATATACTTTAACGTTTACATGCAAGCACACAAATACAGAGTCATCAGATTAACACAATAGTTTGATTTGTCCAAGTTTGAGAAATTTGAGTTAGCATGTGCTATATCGCGATATCTCGATATATGATTTCATCACGATTCCATTGAAAGACGATACATTATCATATTGAATTATCGCCCAGCCCCAGCTATATACAGCGGTGGAAGAAGTATTCAGACTTTCTAAGTGAAAGTTGTAATACCACAGTGTAGAAATACTCTGTAAGTATTAGCATGAAAATATACTTAAAGTACCAAAAGTAAAAGTACTCATTATGCGGAATGATAAGTAAAATATTACTATAATTATTGACACATTAATTTGCAAGTATCACTAATATAGCTGCAGCTAATTTAACTACTTTACTGTTGGTAGCTTAATCATTAATAAGACATCATAATTTATTAGCTGATTGGTGTTGAATATTAGATATATTATATGGAGCTAAAGCTGTCAAATAAATGTAGTGGAGTTTACTAAAATATAAGTACTTCAAAATTATACTTAAGTACAGTACTTAGTAAATGTACTCCGTTACATTCCACCACTACTTATTGCCTCAAATGTATGACACTGGAAGGCTGACATGGTTACATCGTTACCACAATGTCTATCAAGATAGTCTGATGATTTTCATATGTTATGTAATGGTTCCCAAGCTGAGGGTTAGGACCCCAACGAGGGGTCACAAGAGATATCTGAGGGGCCGTGAGATGATCAACCAAAAGATATTTATAATACAGTATAGAGGTCCTAAATAAAAGTTAGTTTGTGAGATTTTAATCAGAAATTTAAATATATATATATATTAAATAAAAATATTTTAAAAAGTTATTATGATTCAGCAGAAACTCCATCACTCAGCCCTGCTGGCAGGTTTATGTGCATTTTCAAACCGCTATTCAGAAACTTTATTACCTTCTAACATGCTACAACATTACACAGCACTTGTTAATGTTAGTTGGCACTGTTACTGTTTTATTAAATACATCAAACAGTTGTAATATTCATGATGGATGATAGAAACACGTTACATCGTTAATATAATACCTTTCTGTTCAAATTTAAGATTATTTTACAGTCATAAGAATTTTCCCATAAAGTCAAACAGCAAACTTTTGCTTCTGTGGTCAGTTTCAGAGAAATTATTTATTATTAATTCATTTTTTTATCTTCAAAATAATTAATAATCTGTCAGTTACAACAGCTGTTCAGTAGCTATACAATGGTTTTATGATTTTAAGGGATGCAAGACAACTTTTTAAAAAAAATATATACAGTTTGCCTATATCTCGGCATTTCCTAGATTTCTGTGAAGAAAGCTAAATTAAATTGTTATTTTAAAAGTTTGGATAATGATATAATATAATATGATATGAAATATCCATAAAATATGTCACTTAGTCAGGAGTCATCCATTTACTCATAGAAAAGGGGTCCCTTAGGGAAAAAGGTCGGGAACCACTGCTCTCACGTTTATGCTGATTGCTAGTGTTAATCACTTATGCTAATTGCTAATAGGGATGCACCGATACCGGATCGGATATCGGGCCGATACTGACTCAAATAGCTGGATGGGGTATCGGTGACAATGGATCCGATCTATTCAATACTATTCTATGTTTATATACTATATACATTATATACTGGAATTTGAATTCCTGTTTAATTTTGACCAAATTTTTGCTGCATTGAAACATTTACACTTGAATTGTAATTCCTGTTAATTGAGATTTCTTTACCAAGTTGTTGGTGTACGATTTATTATTTTAATAATAAATAAAAATTCTGTTCATTTTTAAGATTTTTTTTACCAAATTACTGGTGTACGATCTATTATTTTAATCATAAATAAAAATTCAACGTGTATAAATAAAATAATATTATATTATATAATATTTCTATTTATTTGTTACATTTTATGTAAGTTTAAGAAAGTTAAGAAAACAATGTTTAAGTCAAACCTGAAGTTGCCTTATACACTAAAGATCAGTGACTTCCACACATACAGAGGCATACAGCTTATTAATTAAACACTGGTATCGGATCGGTACTCGGTATCGGTATCATAAATGATTCACAGCAGCGTTGCCAGTTGTATGATAATAAGCGTATTTGTAGAATAATTTTGCCCTCTGTACCATCAATAATGCAAAAAGTGCCATAATGTACTGTACGATAATTTGACTCGCGAGCACGGCTGACGTTATCTCTCCCTCCTGTCTTGTATTATTAATTTTATAATAGGAGGCTATTACAAAAATTGAGTATAGAGTATAGCCATACAACCCCACAAAAACCCTTTCAGTTATTCACAGGCTAACTGAAAGGGTAACGGCTATCATTAACAGTAAAGTTAAAGTAATGTAAGGCCAGCAGTTCATGTGGTGTTTTTTTGTATTTCCTCCAGTGTAGCATGAAAGCATGGTGGATGATTTAATCAGGAAGTAGTTTTGTTTTTTTGTTTTGTCTTAATTCACAATGTTAGCACATGTTTAAAACTGCATAAAAGTGCGACTGTAATCCGGTAGAAAATATGTTTCCTTTGAAACGTAAATGAGAATGTAGTTAAGTTTTCTGGGAATTTTTTTCGGAGACAGAGTTGGTCCATAAAGTCCAATCAAGTGGGTAACAAGTACAGCGTTGTGACTGGTTTAAGTGGAAATCTCCTGGGTTTTAAAGATGTTTTAAAGCCTTATTAGAGCAAACGAGCGCTGTCATGCTCCTCTGGATAAATGCATGTCGATGGGGCGGGGGGGAGAGGGATGAGTGTAGAGACGGCAGGAAAACAGATGGATGAAGAGAAAGAGAGAGATGGAGGTGAAAAGAGTGCGAGCTGCAGGCCTGGGCGTGGGAGAGCAGACTGCATTGAGCTGAAGCAGACCAGAGACTAATCTGGAGATTCAGGGCTTGTAAAAACACCTCCACACACACACACACACATACATACACACACACACACACACACACACACACACACACACACACACACACACACACACACACACACACACACACACACACACACACACACACACACACACACACACACACACTTGGTTACCCATGTGCAAATGTATTCAGGCATGTATGTGTGTTGGTGACCCCTCTACCCTCCAGTCCAGAGAACAGTTTGTGTTTACCGCCAACATGTAACATTCTGGGCATCTTTTAAACCCCAAAAATACTCCTGACATGTGAGGAGTTTATACTTTCTGACATGGAAGGCCTCCGTGGAAATCAAACCCTCAACCCCTGTCTGTTAACAGTGCCTTGCTTTAGCCTCTGAGTCTTGCAGGAAGACGCTGCTACATACAGACAGCGATCGATCTCTAGATCTCTAGATCTCTAGACCAGCAGCTCCTGTGTTCTGTAAGATAAAATTACTGTTTTTGTGAATGGAGTCTGGAGACCATTTTTGCATCAAAATATTGATTTCTTCAGTAAGTAGCCGTGTAATAAGCGGGATAATGTATAGCTAGCTGGTCATTGTTGTGAAAGAATCATCGACAGGGCGATGCTGCATCGCACATATCGCACATATTGCACATATCGATCGCCGGCACCTGGGTGTAATCAAAATTCTATTGTGGCAGACTTTGTGATATCAGCAAATATCATATCATTGTTCAAAGAATCGATATGATTTACACCCCTATTAAAGATGCACTAATCTGATCGTCTGGACCGATATCAATGCGAGAACTCAAACAATTTGTTGTTTAATCAATTGATCAACAGAAAAATGAAAAATGATTCTTACAATTTTCCGCCATTTTTTTACACTGAGAATTAGTCAAAGCCCATCCGTCTGCGCTGACCAATAAAACAGTGACACCATGAAAGCCACCAACTCAAACACGGACACACAAAAAGGTTTTTGCCGACGCAGAAGAATGCTGACTGTCCTCTCTCGTGCGCTCTCTGCCTCCCTGTCTGTCTTTCTCACAACCTGACTGGCTGGCTGGCATGCGTGCAATCGATGCCCGTCTGGCATCCGCTGTGTCAACAGGCATGGGAAAAGTTAATCAACAGCTTGGCACTCCCACTTCCATCCCTCCCTTCTTCCCTTTAACCCCTCTCCTCCACAACCTTCTCACTCTTTACGCCTCTGATAAAGGCATTTCCTGCCTAGAAAACCGAAGTTGTTTTATTTGAGATAAAAGCTTATTATTTGAGGTTAGCTTGTTGTTTTGGTCCTCGCTGACCTCGCATCATTAAACAAACCTGCAAACCTCCTTCTCTGTGGGAAGGAGTGCTGCCTGCAGCATGCAGTATCATGATGATGGAGCGCCCTCTAGTGGCGCTGGTGGATTTTAAGCATCCACTTTCACAGATAGATGCATAATATTAAAGAGAAATCAACAAAACAACTGCAAGCAAAAACATGCAAACAACATTTTAAGCCTTTTTTTTAGGAGTTCTTGAAATTGTTTTCCTATTTTTCTACTATGATGATGTTTGTTTTAATGTATGTTCTCTTGTGCTGTGAGTGTTTGTCTTTAACATTTGACAAATGTACCATTGGGTATTAATAAAGAAAGCCTGACCTTGAACAAAGATCATAATGAACTCCACACGACTTCAGAAAGAATTCAAACGTTCGGGAAAATGGTGTGAGACTGATCTTTCATAATTATTGTATGTACCGTGGGCGATAGTTTACTTAAAATTGTTTTATTTTTAAATTTGCCTTGATTTACTGAACATCCCATGACCTCATATTTTTTATTTATTTTTTTATTTTATTTTATTTTTTATTTATTTTGACAGGGACAATCCACGTAGGCATTGTTACACTTAATTAAAGTGTAACTGATGAAATGTATACAGGACTTTTAGTCGTAGCTAATTTGCAGACCTTGTCCCTGGTTAGGCTTTTAAGAAAAAATAATAAATACATAATACCACATCATACATAAAATCACATATTACATCATTGTACAATTTACATATGTATATTCCCAATCAATATTCCCAATTTGTTTGCTTTTTTTTGTTATTTGCTGTTTGCTCACTGTTTTTATAATGTGAGAAATTGTCATAAATAAAATAACAATAAAAAAAGATAATAAAGAACAGTGATAGCAGGAAACTACAGTACATGTTTATAAATTATTTTCTAAGGAATTATTTTTTATTTTCTATTTATTATGATTATTTTCCTAACCCTAACCCGATGTCCACATGGTGATATATATTTAAGGTTATTTGTCTGTGGATTTGTCTCTGAGTTAAGTGTTTTTGACTTTGAGACTCTTATAAAACATTTTCTTTAATGAGACTGAGAATATATAAAAATAAATAATTATGATATTTTACAAACAAACATCCTCGTCTCTCTTTCTTGTTGCCCAACAGGCTTGCCATGGATGTGTGGGATCCAAATGTGACTGCAGCGGAGTAAAAGGAACCAAGGTAGGCAAAAAAACACACAACACCCACAGGAGGACTTCTAGCTGTTAACGCCTACAGTATAGTGTGTCATTAAAAGTCTATATACTCTGCATATGAACGCTGAATAAGGAGGGGTTGAGGTGAAGTGTTACTGTTTGTTGACGGTACCTGTGTCACTGTGTGCAGGGTGAGCGGGGTTTCCCAGGTCTCACCGGACAGCCTGGTGTCCCAGGATTCCCCGGACCTGAGGGGCCGATCGGATCCAGAGGAGAGAAGGTGGGTCGGGGGTCAATACTGGAACAGATAAGGGAAGAGTCGGGAAACTATGAGGAACGTTACAGTTTTTAGGGTTACTCTGTGTAGTATTCAAGTAGAACATGTAGGTCTAATATGTAGTGTTAAGGGATAATGCTAGTACCTGGAACAATCATTGCCATCCCATAAGGGCTTTATGCAATGGAAACGTCTGTCACTGCTCCAGTAAATAGGATGGACCTTAGCTATGACTTGGCAACGGGAGATATCTCAAGTCCGCTCCGCTCACAGGACCCTTTAGCTCAGCTAAAGCTAACGCTATGCTAGAAAGAGTCAACATCAATAACATAACGTACGGTTGACAAAAAGATGTCAAATATAATTTCACAGTATGTTTAACAATGAGACTAGCTAGCTATCCAGCCATGTCACTGTCCCCAAATCAATATCAAGATTTACACAAAAGCTTGATTAGCATCACGCTAACATGAAGCTAACAGATTCAATGTCAGTAATGTGACGGTTTTAAACACGGTAAATATAATTTGACAGTATGTTTAACAACAAGACTATCTAGCTATACAGTCACGTCATTGTCTCCTAACCAATATCAAAGGTTTCACAAAGTTAGCGTAATGCTAGCATAAAGCTAACAGTAAGCTAGTAAGATTGGGTTAGCTGTTTCAGTAGCCGGCGGATTGATTTAGAACGGTGAACCGGCAGTTTAACTGGCGCATTGATTTAGAACGGTGAACCGGCAGTTTAACTGGCGCATTGATTTAGAACGGTGAACAGGCAGTTTAACTGGAACTACTTAGCAGGTAAGGATCAGGTATTCACCCATTGCAAAACCTGAGTCTATATTTGATTTCAATACGTTGTCTGATCACAGAATAAGTAAACAAAACTGAAAATATGATGAAGTGTTTTGGTTGCAAACTCTAAGTAACGTTACATGATGGACACAATTCGGTCCATGTTATTCATCTAATCCAGTTTAATGTCTGCTCTTCCTCTCAGGGTAGCGATGGACTTCAGGGACTATACGGTCCAAAAGGAATACGAGTAAGTATATCACCTTTTTTTCATTTTTATTTATATTTATTATTATTTATTTGCCATCTCTTCTCTTGCCGCCACAGTTTACACTTCACTTTAGAGACATACTGAGAAAAAAACTCTCTCTAATTAGGTTTACATTCATTTATTGATCATTGTCCTCCCTTCATGATAATCCCAGGGTAAACAAGTGATTTCAGTTTGATTAGTTTTCACCAACATTGTGTAAACAGTGAAGGATCCCAGGTTGTAATACCCTCCTCTGACCAGCAGATGTCCACATTTCATCTTATCACTAACCGAGTCATTGAAGTCATAAAGAATCTATGAGCTGAATCCTCTGTGGTTGACATATTCTGCAGCTTTTATACTTTAAATGACAGATTCTTTTCATTATTTCCCTCCTAACAGGGGCCGTCTGGATTGCCAGGATTCCCGGGAATACCAGGACTTCCAGTGAGTTTTCCACATCATCTAAAAACCAGGGGCAGAAAGAGTACTAGAGGATTTTACTGAGAGACAAATACTTGAGTAAAAATGTGTTAGATCAAATTAAAAAGTCCCAGTAGAACCAGCCCACTCAGCCTCTCTGTCCCAGTAGAACCAGTCCACTCAGCCTCTCTGTCCCAGTAGAACCAGCCCACTCAGCCTCTCTGTCCCAGTAGAACCAGTCCACTCAGCCTCTCTGTCCCAGTAGAACCAGTCCACTCAGCCTCTCTCACCCAGTATACCCAGTCCACTCAGCCTCTCTGTCCCAGTAGAACCAGTCCACTCAGCCTCTCTGTCCCAGTAGAACCAGTCCAATCAGCTTCTCTGTCCCAGTAGAAGCAGTCCACTCAGCCTCTCTGTCCCAGTAGAACCAGTCCACTCAGTCTGAATGCAGAAGTCATGGCTGAAGGATCCACCATTTAGCATGTTAGCATTTAGCATATTAGCCACAGCATGCACTTTTTGGGTGTGTTTGATTTGTGTCAGCTAGCGTGCCCGCTGGGTGGTGCATTAAACCAGTGATTAATTCATCTAACCTATTCCGCGGTACAATATTGCTAACCTAATGACATCAATTTTGATTATATCTATCTATGTTTTATATATTCTTTTTTTTCTATTTGCACAGTTTATCATGACTTGAAAACTACAAAGTAAGAGTAAAATTACAGATTTAAAAAAAAAATGATTCATGTATCTAAATCCATTCTAAGGATGTATTAGGCTACTTGTTTCTTCTTTTGAGATTAAAGGTCCCATAACGTGCTCATTTTCAGGTTCTTACTTCTATTTTGGGTTTCTACTAGAACATGTTTACCTACTTTAATGTTTAAAAATCCTGACGGCTTGTTTCAAAAGCTCAGTTTCTGAATGCGGGCTGTGTGTGTTTCTCTGTGGATTGAGTGTTTCGATACTTTCACAGTATTTATATAGAACTTAAACCTGCTTTTTAATATAAAAGACATGAAAATGTAATTTTTTACAATATGGGACCTTTAAAGAATGTACCGTTCAAGAACTAGAGGTAATAATATGTTAAATTAAGGAACTCCTAGCCCAAAATCTGCTCCCTGAGCACTCTATTGTACAGGTACACACTAAAGTAAAAAAAAGAAAGGAAAAGTAATTTGTAGCTTCCACCCCTGTTTAAAGTCCTACTGAAATAATTCTTACACTACTTGGTCAAAAAACCCAGGTAGCATGTGTGATGTAACTTCCTGTTTACTTTGTGTTTCCTCAGGGTCTGCCCGGCCAGGACGGACCTCCAGGCCCGAGAGGAGTGGCAGGTTGCAATGGGACTAAGGTATCTGATGAAAAGTCTTTCAGGAAATAAAAATTAAAAAAAAGCATTTGGAACATATGACAGAAAAGACAGGAGTTCCAGCCCGTTGTTATTCCCAGGGCGTGAAATACCGGACGCTTTGTCCCGGCTGTCAGCGCTCGATACCGATGGTTTGAGACGCACAAGCTTTCCATTAACTACAATGTAAACCCATCCGCGGCCTCAGAGTAAGCGCTCAGAGAAAGCGGGAGGTGGATGGGTACGACAAGTCACATTTTCACTGTAAAGCCGTAGCCATTTTAAGCCCAACCATGTTGTTTCTTTCCTAGACCTAACTAAGTGGTTCTGTTGCCTAAACCTAGTCAAGTGTTTTTGTTTACTTCACAACATCAAACACGTGTTTACTGCGACCGAAAGGTGCCGCCGAGGGATCTGACAGAGCGTCAGTGTGTGACGAGTTGTGTCTGCAAAAATAAGAAAGTAAACCTAAAAAAATAAGTAGCTTCTGATATATTATTAAAAGGATAATGATGAGTAATCATTTTGCATCGAAGCTAATTTGTGCCAGATTTTATTATCTTTTCATTTGATATTGTTTTTGCCCTAGAGATTTACATTTTTGCCAGATTTGTATTATTCTCACATTGGAAAAGCCTCTGTAATGCCATGAATAATAATAACCATTTATGGGCGTCGACAAAATAAATCTTAACTCAAGGCCTACTTTCTAGCTTTTTCTGGAGCATTTTAATTAAGATTCTTAATCGATTAAAATTGTGATTAATTGCATGATTGTCTATAGTTAATCTGGATTAACAGCAAATGAATCACACTTTTCTTTTTTGACTTGCCCCAAACTACATGTGATTATCATAAAGTGGGCATGTCTGTAAAGGGGAGACTCGTAGGTACCCATAGAACCCATTTACATTCACATATCTGGAGGTCAGAGGTCAAGAGACCCCTTTGAAGATGGACATGACAGTATTTCCTCACCCAAAGTTTTAGTACAAGTTAGGAGCGTTATTTAACCTCCTTCACGACAAGCTAGTATGACATGATTGGTACTGATGGATTCATCAGGTTTTATAGTTTCATATGATACCAGTGTCTTCACTCTAGCTTTAAAACTGAGCCCGCTACATCCTTCAAATCGGACGTTGCGTTAATGCAATAAAGTAATTAGTGGCGTTAAAACTTAAATGTATTTAACTTTGACAGCCCTAATTATTATCTGTGGGCTGTGTGTTAACTGTGTTCCTCCTCTCTCCAGGGTGAGAGGGGCTTCTCAGGAAGCGGTGGAATCCCCGGACAGCAGGGACGGCCGGTGAGTTTGCAGCGTTGAAGAGAGAGTTTGTTTTGTTATCAGACCGTTTAACAATTAACGTTCTCCTTTAACATGTTTTATCTTTTTTTTCTTCCTAGGGTGTACCTGGTCTGCCAGGACAAAAGGTAAGTGTTAAATGTCATGAATCTTATTGGTACATAGAATCACAGCTCCTACTGTAGAGGTCTAATCAGCCAAGGTGACTAGAAACACCTGTGTGGCTGAGCGGGGCCTTTAACCAGGTAGACGGAGTCAGCTGAAACAATTCAAGCTAATTAAATGCTGTCATACTGTACTTTATTAGAGTCATCAGTGTTTCAGGCTCAAGTTTAAAGGTCCCATATCGTGCTCATTTTCAGGTTCATATTTGTATTTTATGTTTCGACTAGAACATGTTTACATACTTAAAGGGGCTGTTTGTAAGATTCAGAAATGTCTTGTTAACAGCGACGGTGGCCGTTAAGTCAACTAAAGTCAGCGTCCTGTTGCTCGTGCTCGCTCTACATAGACATGAACGAGCATCGCTCAAAACAGTGAGGAGACACACATCAGTTAAAAGCACAATGTCACTCTATATTTCAGCATATTTCATCTAACATTCACTAGATATTCTCAGAGCTAAAAGACCTCTTCTGCAGTGTGTAGTGTGCGCGCATGCACATGTAGAGGTGGAGCGAGACAGCAAGAACTGTGTGTGAGTGAAGGCAAGCAGGCAGAGGAGGAGACTACAGCCGAGACTCCGGCCACACGCAAGCGCGCATATGCGAGTGCGCATGGGAAACCGACCCGGGTGATTTATACGTGAAAGAAGTCACAAACAGTCCCTTTACATGTTAAAAAAAACCTTTTTTTTTTTACTTATGCTGTCTGCCTGAATATACCTGTATTTTCCATCTGTTTGACACGCTCCGTTTTAGTACATTTCAACGGAATTGCAACAGAATTGTGTTGCTAGGCAACCGTTTGGGTTCATGTTTACTTCCTGTCAGCTGATGTCATTCACATACAATGCAACCGGAAATAAACTGGGACACATTTTAGAATGTTAATGTTTAAAACTGAGTTATGGTCTAAACATTGTAGATTTGTGACATCACAAATGGACAGATAAGCTGACAGCTTGTTTCAAAGGCAGCGTTTCTGAATACAGGCTGTGTGTGTTTCTTCATGGATTGAGCCTTTTGATACTTAAACAGTATTTATAAATCACTTAAACCTGCTTTATAATGTAAAAGACATACAAATGTCACTTCTTACAATATGGGACCTTTTAAGGCTCTGTCTACACATATACAGGTGTTTTTAAAAAGGGATATTTTCTTCAAACTTCTTCAATCGGTGTTGACGTGTAAAACGGAGCGTTTGGGAAACGATGAGGTTAACTCCTCATCTCGCGCATGCCCTTTGTTGCTTCGTGTAATGAACATGCATCAGAAACAATAACAAAGATGGCGGACTACTGAGCCCTGCTCGGACTAATTACTACTTTACATTTAAAACATGTTCCAGTTACAGGAGGCCAAAGCAGGAACACATTAAACATTTGGTGGCTGAATGGTGGTTGAATGAGCTTTTGGGTGAGATATTTTGTAAAAGGAAGGTCTTGCGGACAGAATTCGTTTTTTTAAATGGAGGGGAAAATGTCCGTTTTTAAAAATATCTGTATTCATGTAGACAAGGTCAAACTTTTGTAAATGTTCTTCTGTCAGTGT
The DNA here is from genome assembly GCA_916701655.1 of Sebastiscus albofasciatus. Lineage (NCBI taxonomy): Eukaryota > Metazoa > Chordata > Actinopteri > Perciformes > Sebastidae > Sebastiscus > Sebastiscus albofasciatus. Next base: position 32,774 of record CAKAOI010047112.1, read on the forward strand.
TTGCTGAGGCGGTGATTATTGAAAAAGAACACCTCAAAATCACACAATGTTATTGGCTCTTATTTACTTAATCAGGTTTTCGTTAAATTAATTTTATTAGATGTTTATACGACTCGAAGTTCAGTTGAATTCTTTGTTTTTGCCACAAGATGGTGCTGTTTCTCTTTTATTAGACATCTGCAAAATGGATCATTCTCCCTCACTGCTGATGTGAAACAACATCTGATAGTTTTAAACAACTAACCTCTTAAGAAATAGCAGATATTTCATGTCTTAACAGTTGCCTCTGCTGGTGTTTTTCTCCTCTGCAGGGCGACCCAGGCGATGTGATCTCCACCAATCGGTTCGGAGAGAAGGGAGCAGTGGGATTGCCCGGATTGCCAGGAAATCCTGTGAGATTTTTTGCGTATTTTAACCTTTTAAAAAACTTGTACCATGCAGCCTGTTCAAACTTTATTTAGTGGAGATCAGACGCCGAATATATCAGGCTACATTTAGGAGTGAATAACGGATGTTGTGAACATCATAGAGCTTCAATGAAGAAGTGGAACTAGCTGATACAGAAAAGTGATGCTATCAGACGGTCAAAAAAAGAAGATTGTTCCAACCTTAAAGCTGCACAAGGGGGGAAACTGTACATTAAGGGGTTATAAATATGGATAGACAGACGCTTAATCTTTAAATTTCATCTTTTATATGCTGAAATATTACAAAGATAATATGTATTTTAGTATCGTGAGCCTTCAAGTAATTTTACAATAAAAGAGTTACCATTATTTGATATTGAAAGAATGTGGGCCAACTGAAATATACACAGAAAAGCCTCATGTATTTACTGTAGATCTCCAATATATATTTATTTATTATTGCCAAACATTTAATATAAACCACCTTCACCTTTCAAAGCACACGTGAGGCATAAAATCGATATGTATCTATATCTCTTATTAGAGCTGGGACGATACACCTATCTCCTGGTTCAATACCATCACGATACTTGCCTATGTATTGCCATTTTTAAGTATTGGAGGGACTAGGGACTTTTACTTTGGAAAATCTCTAAATGAATGCAGTAAAACTGTTTGATTTTCAGCATGTCTGTAGTCTGAGATGTCCTGAAGTCAAATCTCTCAGTCATTGTCAGCAATTATTTATTAAATTTTTTCTAGCGACCCAAAAATCAAAGAATAAAGACATTTCCCTCACAGATTAGTGGTATTTTCTTTTTAATTTATAAGGGACATGTGATGTTTTATACTTCTGGTGAATATAATCCATCAATCTGATTTCCATAGATGTATTTTGTAAATACAGTTCCCTTTGTGAACACTTTATTTTGAAAAACGGACGTCGCCCCATGTGTGTACTTCCTCTAACTTATCCAACTATATATAATATATGAATATACATATCCCATATATAGTGAAACACATAATAATGATCTTAATGTATGTCTTAATGTATAATATTTTTCCTGTGTGTGTTCGTGTCACAGGGACCACCTGGATCCACCGGTTCGCAGGGTCCACTCGGCCCTCCAGGACCCAGAGGTTATGAGGTAAAGAAGGCTGCTGCAAAGCTTCATATCTTTTTCATCTATATTTTTCATTCATATTTTTCAATTGAAGTTGTTAAAGTGAACAATATTGTTTTCCGGGGGTTATTTCCAGGGTCGTCCAGGTCCTCCAGGTCTTCCCGGACCAAAGGTGAGTTCAAACATTGACAACAGAAAAACTAAAGATGTGTTTTGTCATCCTGTTGAGATTCTGAGACTGAGAGCTTGTGTGTTTTCCTGCTTTCTCCAACAGGGAAACATGGGATTGAACTTCCAAGGACCCAAAGGAGAGAAGGTAATCACCAGTGTTACAGTTTGACTGGCATCTTCTACCACTCATAAGAAGCTTAACCCTTCGTCTCATGTGGTGTGTGAACACAGGGTGAACCAGGTCTGCAAGGACCTGCTGGTCCTCCGGGGCAAGTTGGAGAACAGCTGAGGCCGCCGGAGACGGAGATTCAGAGAGGAGACAAGGTAATGACTTTGTCTGACTACAAAGGAAAGGCAAAGCTAAATAGTTGTAAGGCGACGAAATAGTCTTCAAATAGGCTAAACCATCGCTTCCCAACTTTTATCCTGAAGGGAGCCCTTCTCTATCATTGAGTAAACCCCTGACTAAGTGACATATTTTATAAATATTTCATATTATATTCGATGCATAACAATAACAGCACAGAACAGCTGATAAACTGTACAATGAATGAACCCAATAGTGAACGCAATAACTGCAGGAAGTTTGTGTGAAACGAGCGATTTGGATGAACTTGGAGCAGATTATTTCCTGTTTTCCTGTTATTTCTAGCAACTTCTAATACAATCATCTGTCTGTATTATGTATTTTTTTTGTATTTTAACAATCATTTGTACTTAATAGGCTTCTTTTTTGAGAAATTCAGTGTATTCTCCCTGACGCTTGGCCATTGTTTCTATTAGCTCTTTGGTTGTTTTAAATGCGTACGTTTCTCATTTTTAAGTTTATATTATAGGATATATAGTATATATTTAAGTTTATATTACAGTATATTTAGTATATATTTAAGTTTATATTATAGTGTATATATAGTATATATTTAAGTTTATATTATAGTGTATATATGATAAATATTTAAGTTTGTATTATAGTATATATAGTATATTTTTAAGCTTATATTATAGTATATATAGTATATATTTAAGTTTATATTACAGTATATATAGTATATATTTAAGTTTATATTATAGTATATACTGTATAGTATATATTTAAGTTTATATTATAGTCGTGCACTTGACTTGTATATAGATATATTTTATTTTTATTTTCATTATTGTATTCTTAGTTGATTGTTGGTCATTGTTGTTCCTAGCTGTTATTTCTATTCTGTATAGGTACAGCGAGAGAGCTGCATAAAACCAAAGAGTCAAATGCCATGTACATTATGTACTTGGCAAAATAAAGCTGATTCTGATATCTTAGAGGGGACATATCATGCTAATTTTCAGGTTCATGTTTGTATTTTGGGTTTCTACTAGAACATGTTTACATGCTTTATTGTTCAAAAAACACATTATTTGTCTCATACTGTCTGCCTGAATATACCTGTATTCAACCTCTGTCTGAAACGCTCAGTTTTAGCGCATTTCAACAGAATGGCATAGGAACTGCGTTGCTAGGAAACATCTTGAGTCCATGTTCACATCCTGTCAGCTGATGTCATTCCCATACACGGCAACAGGAAATAAACTGGGACACATTTAGTATGTTTTATGTTTAAAACTGTGAAATGGTCTAAATATATGACATCACAAATGGACAGAAGTCCTAACGGCTTGTTTCAAACGCACAGTTTCTGAATACGGGCTGTGGGTATTTCTCCGTGGATTGAGTGTTTTGATACTTTCACAGTATTTATATATCGCTTAAACCTTTTTATGATATAAAAGACATGAAAATCTCACTTTTTACAATATGGGACCTTTAAATAATAATCCAAACTTTAAAAATAACAATTTAATTAATTTTTCTACAGAGAAATTAATGAAATGCTGAGGCCAACTGTATGTTTAAAAAGTTGTCTTACACCCCTTAAAATCAAGAAGGCCTCGTGACCCTCTGTGAAGTTTTGATGACCCTTAATGCGGGTCTAACCTGATTTATGTTAGAAAATGTGAACTAATTTCAAATGCAAGAAATGTTTCCATCAGGCCAAAGCAGTAAAATAATAATAAAAAGATATAAATTTTTGCTTCTTGTTTTCTTAAAAGTTCTGTGTAAACTGCTGGATGCTGCAACTTTCACTTCAGACACTAGATGACAGCAGACCTGTAACTCTGTACAGTAACTCTAAAGTAAAGTAAAGACACTTCCTACCTTTGTTTTGCTATTTTTTCACCGTATGGGACGATTTATGAAAGAGTTACATCAATGGTTCCCAACCTGGGGGTCCCAGCCCCCACTAGTGGTCACCAAAGTTTCACACCGGGTCCTAAAACAACCTTTTTTACAGTTGGACTATATCTCAGTATTTTATTAATTTCTGTGAAGAAAACTAAATGAAATTGTTATTTTTAAAGATTGTATTGTTATTTAATATATAAACTTCAAGCAAATGTATTTACATAGCACATTTCATACCCAAAGTGCTTTGCAGATTGCACAAGAAACAAATGATAAAAACAATAAAAGCAAACAGGCAAAAGCACATATAATAAAAACAATAAAGGCAAACAAGAAAATGAATTAAAAGCAATGGTAAACAGGAAGGTCTTTAGCTCGGATTTGAAAGTAGTCATTTGAAAATGCGCAGTTAAAACAACCAAATAGAACAATGGCCAAGCGTCAGAGAGAAGAAAACACAAAATTTGTCAAAAAAGAAGTGTATTAAGTACGAATGATTGTTAAAATTAAAAAAAATACATAACACAGACAGATGACTGTATTAAAAGTTGCTAGAAATAATCTGCTCCAAGTTCATCCAAATCGCTCGTTTTACACAAACTTCCTGCAGTTATTGTGTTCACTATTTGGGTTAATTGTCCAGTTTATCAGCTGTTCTGTGCTGTTATTGTTATAAATTGAATATAATATGAAATTTTCATAAAATATGTCACTTAGTCAGGGGTTTATTCAATGATAGAAAAAGGGATCCCTTAAGGAAAATGGCTGGGAGCCCACTGCTGTTGATTGTATGATATTGTTTTCTGGAAGTCTTATTCCTGACGATGTTTTATAGATCTGGTGCATTCCTGTATTCATATTTATGTTGTGCTATTATATTACAATAGATATGACAGCAATGAGCAGCTTAGTTAAACCAGTAAAGCTCAGTTACCCATCATCGGAGCACATTTCCAACCAGTCACATTGTTTGGTTGTAACTGAACTCTTTCTCTATAGGGTGATCCAGGTTTTCAAGGTCCCCCAGGTGATCCAGGCTATCCAGGACCTACTGTAAGTATCTATTTCCACCTGCAAACATCATAATATTATTGATCCACGTTATAAAAATATCAGAAGAGAAAAACAGCTATGTTGTTGATATTGGTGTTGTATTGTTGTCCTTGTAGGGTCCCTCAGGTGGCCAGAAAGGAGACAAGGGAGAAGCAGGAGAAGCAGGCAAACGGGTAAGTCCAGATCACACATGAACAGATACGCAAATGTGCTTCTATAGTCAAGGTCTAATATTAACTTCTTTCACTTCCCGCCACTGTGGCAGGTAGATATGCACTCAGAAATGTTATCTGCCACTTTTGAAACCTCTGCGCTAAATGAGGGAATAACATTTTAGATATGATGTCATTAAATGTTGGATATTTTAGACAGAAAACATTATATCGGTAAATTACAGTGTTCGAATTACACCGTGGCTTCTGGGGGAGCCCTGTTTTTCTGGGCTATACTTTTTTATTGTCATCTATAGTGGTTATTTGCATAAAAACACACAATTCAAATGATTATTTCAATATTTGCTTTGATTAAAAAAAAATCTTGGCAAGCTGCTTAGAGCTAGTGTTAGGAAGTTAAACATGTCATAATTCCCTCTGTAATATCTATTTAATATTGATATGAAAACATCTTCATACAACTGGATTTATTCAAGTTTTTCACCAAAAACTTATTTTTTACGAGATTACATTTGAACAAGAGAAAAATTTGAGAAAAATTTTCAAAATTTTTGTTGTAATTTACCTTCGCCCAATAGTCATTTTACTGAGCAGAGCTTAAACGCTTCATAATAATAACTGAATGGCACCTCCGTTAACGTTAGTAGCTCCGCTATTTATCCAGTTAGGACTGTGCTGCCCACCGGCTGCTAACAGCTAACGTTACTAACTCTCGTCCTGCTGATTAAAACACAGTTTTGTTGTTCACAGTGTAGAATTATCAGGGAAAAAATTGTGTGCACCCCCTCAGGTTTAGTAGCGCCATGCTGTTGAGCGCTTTTTGTCTCTCCGCCATGTCTCCTACCCAAATAAACTGAAACATGATACGCCGTGCGTATGTGTCATTGTGCAGCGTAACTGTCTGAAAGCATCGATAAGAGGAATCGAAAGTCACGGAGGCATGAGATGCCAAGGAATCGAACAACTTAGAAGCAGTTCTCTATTCCCATCACTAGCGTTTTCCCTGTCTGCCAAAGTAGCGGTTGGCCTGATGATTTTATCCACCTCTGCCAACAATTTACCCACATTTGGCGGCTGGCGGGTGCTAACTTCAGAGCCTGTCTATAGTTATTATGAGGACCTTCATTGACATAATATTTTCCTTCTTCACGTCCCTGCTACACTGAATTCTAAAGGCCTCAGTTTGCTTCAAAGTACTTTATTGAATCATTTAAGGGCGCTTTCACAGCCATAGTTTGTTTGACAAGTCCGAATCAGAGTAAAATTTATACTTTTAGTTCATTTTCTATTTAGTCTGGATCGGTTTCCCAGTGCACAAATTAAAGTAGAGCAAATAAAAAAATATATTTGCTGAGGGGCATGTACGAAAGAGCGAATTTATCTTTTTCGTTTGGAGAGCTGCCACTTCTATGCAGGTAATCACAGACTTTGATGCTTTGACTCAGCACTTGACTGTGCACACTAACCGCTTCTCCTCCAGTTTATCTCGCTCTCTATTACTATTTAGCATATTCTGTATGTTCTCTTCGGCCCAGATGGGACTTCTGCAGAACTCCAGGTCCGTCCTCTCCCTGCTCATGTTAACCGGTCGTTTACCTGAATCCATGTCAACAAATGCCCGAATAGAAAGCCTGCATTTTGGTTAACATCAGAATCAGCGGAAGTGTTGCGTCCAACAGTTTTTAGTCTCTTTCCATAGAAATGTGACAATCATGCCCACTTTCAACTCCATGAATTCCCTCAAAGAGAAACTCTGCGCCGTCATCCCAATTTGTAAGTTCGAATCCACAAAGACAAAATGGACGCTGAAGTTTTGGAGAAAGCTGTGGGATGCAGCCAGGAGGAAGCTACGATGGTATTCAGACATTTTAGACATATTGGTATGAAATGTTATCCTATTCGATTGGACGGATGAAGTATTTAACAATAAGCTTAAAGGACGGGCTAAATTGTTCTCACTTTCCAAAGATATCCTCACTTGTAAGCTCTAAACCACACACACAGTTTAATACTTTTATTTAAGTTCATATTTAAGAAACAGTCAATATCTGTCCAACCCTGATCACTGTTTTCTTCTATCTGCAGGGCAAACCAGGCAAAGATGGTGATCCCGGTTCTCCAGGCTTCCCCGTGAGTTCTGCCCAAAAGAACTAGACAATTCATAACACTTATTCTCTTATTCGCATGTCTAACTTTCTTTTGTCCTTGTTCACTATCAGGGAACCAAAGGAGACTCAGGCCTGCCAGGTCCTCCGGGCAGGGACGGAGACAGAGTAGGTTCTCTATGAGCTATATTCTTCAGGTCATAAGGGTATGTCATGGATTGTTTTGATAATTCCCTCCCCCGCCCCCCCCGTCCCTCTCTTATTTTAGGGACTGAAAGGTGACCGTGGATACCCAGGCCCACCAGGAGTGGTGTGTATTCTACATTTAATGCATTTTTTCTGGAGCTATCAGCAGATGGAGTTTGCTAAGTTGGAGGTTTTTTTCCTTGATGGAAACTGTTGAACCATAATGTAAAACTCTACTTGACAATTAGGAAATTAAGTTAAGAAAGTAAAGAAGTATTTAACCTTTATTTATCTAGGATAGTCCCACTGAGATTTAATTCCTGGCCAAAACGGCAGCATTAAAGTTTCACACAAAAGCACAAATAATAGACCCATTTGCTTCTCAGTGCACTACATCTTTGTGACCACTAGATAAAGACAATTCAATTTCAATTTTCAACTCAAAAGGGCTTTATTGGCATGAAAACATCCGTTTACACTGCCTAAGTGAAATAAGAACAAAAAGTCTACGTATAATAGAGTAAAGATCTACTTGAAGTGTGTATACAGAGCTGTCTAATGTTGTAATATGGTAATCAAATATATAAATAAGTTTAACTTAAAAATACAGAAACAGAAAAATTCAGATTTTGCTCTTAAAATATATACATGTGTATGCATATAAAATGTAGACATTTCAGTTATAAAGTATGAAAAAATATACAAATAGTGAGATCTGTGTAAACATTTCTCTCTTTCCAGCTTTTCCTGTCTCTTATATTATTTATTAATAAAAATATATTCTGAAAAAAAACTACATCTTTCTGACCACTAGATGGTGACATCTCCCTCACCTTGATTTAATTAAAAAAAATGTCCCCCTATATATTAAAATATGAATATTGTATACAAATACTCTTTATTTATTTATTATTAATAATGACTTTCTTGGTGTGTGAGTGAGTGTGATTGTATGTCTCATCATCCCTCCCGCAGGTGCTCGGTAGTGGATCGACAGGAGGAGGACGGGTCGGTCCTAAAGGAGAGCCCGGCTTCCCAGGGGGACCTGGAGTCAAAGGAGATAGAGGACCGCCAGGTAAACACACTCACACAGACACCAAACACTCCAACCTATGATCAAGCCCCCTATGGAGAGGTTCTTCAATAAGGCCAACCTGTGATCAAGTCCCCTATGGAGAGGTTCTTCAATAAGGCCAACCTGTGATCAAGTCCCCTTTGGAGAGGTTCTTCAAACACTCCAACCTGTGATCAAGTCCCCTATGGAGAGGTTCTTCAATAAGGCCAACCTGTGATCAAGTCCCCTATGGAGAGGTTATTCAATAAGGCCAACCTATGATCAAGTCCCCTATGGAGAGGTTATTCAATAAGGCCAACCTGTGATCAAGTCCCCTATGGAGAGGTTATTCAATAAGGCCAACCTATGATCAAGTCCCCTATGAAGAGGTTATTCAAACACTCCAACCTATGATCAAGTCCCCTTTGGAGAGGTTATTCAATAAGGCCAACCTATGATCAAGTCCCCTATGGAGAGGTTATTCAATAAGGCCAACCTATGATCAAGTCCCCTATGGAGAGGTTATTCAATAAGGCCAACCTATGATCAAGTCCCCTATGGAAGGTTATTCAATAAGGCTCAGATGCTAGCTCTATGTGCTAGCTTAAGAACAGACGTTGAAACCCTTGCTAAGTGGCTTTAACTCAACTAGCTAACTAACTTTAAACTCAACTGTTGTCACATTATATTGTAACATTTTAATTTGTATAACTTCTTACTGAAGTTTTTTTGGAAGATGAACTTAGCAGGCTAACTAAAATAGTTAGCTTAAGCAGAGAGCTGTAAACTAGTGGGGCTAGTTCTGAAGTTGGAGTCTAGCTAATAAGCTAATGTTATGCTAACAAGCTAGTTAGTGATTCTGTTGCACTGCCCACTGTCATCTAATTCAGTTCAATAACACTTCTACTATCATCTAATTCAGTTTAATAACACTTCTACTATCATCTAATTCAGTTCAATGACACTTCTACTATCATCTAATTCAGTTCAATGACACTTCTACTATCATCTAATTCAGTTCAATGACACTTCTACTATCATCTAATTCAGTTCAATGACACTTCTACTGTCTCTCAAACTTTTTTGGTTCTTCAGTTTTGTATTTATTTCTCAAATATGTTAATACCAATATAAAATAACTGGCAAATTAATCAGTAATGAAAGTCACTGTTAGTTGCAGCTCTAAATAATGACTAATAATAATACATATTTGTTAATGTATTATTATTTAATATATTTTACATTTATTATTATTATTATTATTATTATTAATAATAATAATAATAAGAAGAAGAAGAAATAATTTATATAGCACTTTTCATACAAGAGATGTAGCTTGTGGTGCTTTACAAAAGGAAAGAAAAATGCAACACATTCAAACAAGGGCAGATTAATAAAACAATAAAATGCGACAATAAGAGGACAGTAGAGTTGAATTAAATAACTGAGTTAAATTCAGGCTCTTTAATTGGTTTTGGTCCCGTCTCCTTCAGGTTTATCAGGACCTCCAGGAACACCAGGACTTCCAGCTACCGGTGGTGGTGGTCTGACTGGAGTACCAGGCTTCCCAGGAGAGAGAGGTCAGAAGGGAGACTTCGGCGCTCCAGGGCTGTCTTTGCCTGGTCCCCCAGGACGTCCAGGGACTCCTGGTGCCCCAGGTCAACCAGGGCTCCCTGGACCTCCAGGCTCTTCCTCAGGAGGACAACCCTGTGTCGGTGGAGAGCCCGGGCGTCCTGGTGTGCAGGGAGAAAGGGGTTACCCTGGAGC
>CAKAOI010047113.1:0-20090 GCA_916701655.1 Sebastiscus albofasciatus
TTTGAGGTCTGGGGGACAAAGTGCAAATATTGTGTTTTAGATTGAATCCTCATATGGCTCATCCTAAAAATCAACAAAAAGATCTTCATTCACACCCTTAACCATAATCCCATACTTGTTTTAGCCAACATTTTGTACATCTTTTGACATTCATAGTCATACTCATTTGATATTTTATACACCAATATTGTCTTTATTACAAAATATTCAATAACCCAACTTTACACTGTACAAGATACAACATAGTTTACAGCTTTTTGGCTATTTACAAAAAGTATGATCTGCATATCAAAGTGAATATATCTAAAAAGGCAGGTTGCAATCACTGTAAGCTTATTGAGTAAGGCAAAAACTTGAAACATGATGTATTTACACTTTTGCAGATCAAGTGAAAGTTCGACGCTGATAAAGATATAGGCTACAAAGATATCTGAAGTGCCTCGCATTTCTGAGACTGTATCTGAGAGACATGCTAAAGCTTTTTTTTTTGTTGAGGAAAACTCAAAATGTAGCTTAAATATAGCGGAAAAAGCTGGAGTAATGTATGCCTGAAAGACGACGGTAGCCAGACACTGCACCAAAGTTTCTGAGAAAATGTGTCAATGTACATGGAGCGTTTGAAAGGCTAAAGGACTAGGTCGTGCATTTGTAGAGGTTGTGTGCTTATCGTATGTGCTTAAGCAAATGTATGTGCTCTCTTCCTGGATATCTACATATATGTTTGCACCATATACAGTATAGGGGTGTTATTGGTCCTGTGATGTTGATCGTACTTTGTGGCCGCTCCAGTTTTGGCATTAACTTGTTTCCATAGCAGCACACATTCAACTCGACCCACTTTTCCTCTGTTCCTTTCTTTGAACTTTACTCAGTGTCCAAGTCACCACTATCTGTGTGTAGACTTAACACACGACACATTATATTAACAGAATAGTTTGGGTGTTTTTAAGTGTACTTATCCATAGTCAGTCAGTCAGTGTATTACCTACAGTAAATGACGGTTCAGAGAAACAGACAGAGTTACCACACGGAAGCAAAACGTATTTTAACTGCTGTAGACGGGGCCGGCAGCAAAACGTATTTTAACCACCTAAAAAAAATCGATATCAGTTTAAATGTTCGCTATATTTAAAATATTTTCACCGGTTTACCTTGCTGTGAGAAAGCTATACAGTCTATGTTTCCGATGGAGAACTGAAGCCATTGTCTATGCTCTTGCAAAAGCAACCAGACTCCATTGAAAAAAAACAGTAGTTTTACCTTGCAAAACACAGGAGCTGCTGGTCTACCGCTGCCTCGATTTGTTAGTTCATTTGTGGTATTGAGTTATTTTGGTTAGTTTGGATTCACCAAAGTTACACAATAGCACAAACAAACTAACCCGATCAAGGCAAACAATTCCTGTGTTCTTCGAGGTAAAATTGCAGGTTTTTTTCAATGGAGTCTGGTGGCTTTGGCGAGAGCATAGATGGATACTTCAGTTCCCCATTGGAAAGGGCTGTCTGACGGCAAGGTTAAAGCGGTGAAAAATATTCTAAATATGGCGTACACTGGGGTGGCTTTGGTTCGGAGATGGAGCTGGGGTTGTCCACCAAGATACTAAACCCCAAATTGCTCCCGAAGGCTGTGCCATCGGCGTGTGAATGAGTATTTAGATTAGATCCTGATGGGCCGGTTGGCATCTTGCATGGCAGCCTCTGTCATTAGAGTATGAATGTGTGTGTGTGTGTGAAAGGGTGAATGTTGACATGTAGTGTAAAGCGCTTTGAATGGTCGGAAGACTAGAAAGGCGCTATATAAATGCAAGTCCATTTACCATTTACTTAAACTGATGTTGATTTTTTTTAGGTGGGCATTTCTATTAGGTGTCTAAAATATGTTTTGCTGGCCCCGTCCACAGCAGTACATTGCTTTCCTTTTGTGCGGTAACTCCTGTCAGCTTCTCCAAACTGGGGGCGCGCCAACCGTCATCTACTCTAGGTAATACACTGACTATGGATAAGTGCCTCATACAACCCACTTCAAAACACCCAAACTATCCCTTTAAACTATTGTGAATCAGGGCAAATAACATCAGATATTCAGGAAACCTTATTCCCTCAAAAAGACACTTTTATAAGTCTGTTGATGACGTTTGTAAAAGCCCCATATGCCAAATATGTTCAACCTACTGCAACATTTTCTCTTGTATCTTGTATGTTGAGGCAATATAACCAGTAAAACTAAAGATCTATGGAAAGCTCAATACTTTGGTTTTCTTTCAACAGGAGTACCGTTACTATGGCTGTGTCAACTCTTAAAAAGTCATGCACTATTAACTGTAAATATGTCTCAAAAAAAGCCTATTTCATCCAGTGAGCTCTGAGTATAAAAAAAGTATTTTGTGCTGTTTCGTTACAATTCAGAAATAACCACACATGCATACACCCACTCACAAGTACACACATGCATGCTTACACACACCAAAAAAAGAAACAACACCATTTTACACTGTAAATAATGCAATGTATCCTTGGCATAATCGGAAAGACAGTGCAAAAGCAATAGCATGATCAGTCTTTTTTCTGGATATCAATGCACATATCCCTTATACGTGGAATATGTGCTACATAGAAAACAAAGATGCACGTTATACCTGGATCTGAGGGAACCCAGGAACACCACAAATCTAATCATCTGGTATAGAGATGTTAAAAAGAGGATTTGAGATTCCGGGTATCTTTCTTCACTCCATGTTTGTCTTCCAAGAGCAGTTAAAAATCCCTAAGTGAGTATGATTGTCCGCATCACCACGTCATTTCTCCCGAAGTTCATATCCTGAATGAGCGTATTCTGGGTTGTGCCAGTTGCTCAGGATTTATAGGAAACACCTGGACAGCCCTGTCTTCTCCAGGCATCCAACCAGGCTTTTCTTTTCCTTTTTTCAGTGAACTTTGTAGTCTTGTCTCTCTTCCTACACTGCTACTTCCGCAACACCGGCTTCAATCTGAATCTGCGTCACCTCTATGTCCTCCTCGTCCTCCTCGCCCACCGCGGGCACGCAGGACGAGGGCAGGCATGGCGCTTGGCTGTTGCTGCAGTTGGCCGTGTTCATCTGAATGTTGCTGCCCATGCTGGCGTAAGCGGTCAGGCTGGCGGCGGAGGAGACGCTGCCCAAGTTGGTCGGGGCGCTGCCCAGGTTGGTCGGGACGCTCGTCTTGCCACAGGAGTGGATCCGGCGCGCCAGGCTGGCCGAACGCATAACCGAAGAAGTGACAACGGTGCCCATGCCCTGGACCTTGCCCTCCAGGAAGTAGGTCAGCATCTCACCTTTGCCCTTGACGCTGACTTTGCCGCGGCACACCAGGTCATAGTTGGTGTTCAGCAGGCGATAGACGTCTTCGGTCACCTAGTATTATAAGAACAAGGAAACATACATAAACTACTGTAGTAAAACACTCAGTTCTCTGTTGGGGTTCAACAAAGTTCAATCTAATATCAAAATAAAATATATTGATATTATATTGATATCGTGATAGGAGACTAGATTTTGGATATCGTAATATCCAAAATCAAAAATCTCATTGTGTAAAAACACATGTTTTATTGCATCCAATACATCAAACTTGGGCTCCTGATTCATGTTGGTCTACTTAGACATATATTTGCTTTTTTATTAGTTTTGTGTTTTTATATAAATTTCACCTATACAACTGTAATTTTTTATTTTTTTTATCCAGTTTTCCCTATAAGCATTGTGTGTAAACCAAGCTTTTCTTATAATTAAAGGGACTGTTATTAGGATTCAGAAATGCTTGTTAACAGCGACACCTGTGGCCGTTAAGTCAACGAAAGTCAGCGTCGAGTTCGCGCTTGCTCGCTCTAAATAGACATGAACGAGCATTGCTCAACACAGTGAGGCGACACACGTCAGCTAAAACCACAATATCACTCTATATTTCACCTGCTTGGCAGTAATGTTAGCTGACCAGACGAAGGTCTCTCCATGAATCACTGCTGATCCTCGTGTTGGCTTTTCCTGCTTCAGCCTCCGGGTCTGAAGCAGGAAGAGAAACGTTATCGTCTCCGACCGGGTGCCGGTGTCTCCCTCCGGCCGCGGTCGGAGACGATAACGTTTCTCGCTGCGGAGCCCGGTCACTTCACAAGGCACGGAGAACCTCTGTTGGCCTGGAGGAGCTGCAGCATTTATTTCTACACAAACGTCCACTGTACATTCACTAGATATCCTCAGAGCTAAAATAACTCTTCTGCAGTGTGTAGTGTGCGCGCATGCACGTGAGGTGAAGCGAGCTGAGTGCAGCCAGAGGAGCAGAGTACTGCAGAGACTCTGGCCACACGCGAGCGCGCATATGCGAACACGCATGGGACACCGACCCGGGTGATTTATACGTGTAAGAAGTTACAAACAGTTCCTTTAAATATTGTAATCTAAGGTGCGTTGGATACCTGTATCTTCCCCGGTACTCCGGTGCTGTCCATCCTGCTGGCCACATTGACTGTGTTCCCCCAGATGTCATACTGAGGTCGCCGCGCCCCAATGACCCCCGCAACCACTGGACCCACATTGATACCTGCACAAACACAAGAACACGGTAAACAAATGCAAAATACTGTCGAACTGAGATTTCTCACAGTCACACTATGATTGCGTTAAGAGTTTAATACAAGGTTGGACGTACCCACTCTCAACACAAACTCATTGTACGACTGATAGTTGATCTCATCCAAAACGTCAAACATCTCGATGGCGTAGTCTGCTATTGTGCTCAGATGGTCGTAAACAGATTTTTTGGCCTTAAAGAGGAGAAGTACACAGAAGCAGTTAGTATTGATGCATGAAATGATCCCTGATATTGTCTTCATTATAATGAACTACATCCATTTATACTTGTGCAAGCGAAAAAATGACATGGCACCTTGGTACCGATGGTTGGGACGAGGCCCACAGCTGCCATGTATGTGCTGCCAATGGTTTTGATCTTTTCTATGTCTTTGTAGCACTCCTTATCCATGAGCTGCAACACATACGTTCAAATAAACACACATGGTAACACAAATCTCCCAGATGTCCAAAGTCGAGGAAAACAAAATCTGCATCTCACCTCATCAAAGTCAGCGATGATCTCATTCAGTAGTCGCAGGCACTCCACTCCCATGTTGTTGCCGTCCAGCTCGATGTAGAAGTCGTTGAAGTTCGGGATCGAGGCAAACAGGACGCCGACTTGTGCGTAGGACTGATAGTATAAATCCTGATGCAAAAAAAGAAAGAATACAGTATAGCAGTATAAAATAACATCCTGTGAAGTCTTCTGATTCATGTTTTGTTTGTCTGTTTATCTACCTGTTTGTCTGTTTGTCTGTCTGCCTGTCTATTAGCGAGGCTCACCATGTTCCTGGGGTTGGACAACAGGAAGTGTTGAGCCACGTGTGCTGGCAGAAGGTTGAAGAGGATCCTCCTGTTGTCCAGCTTGACCTTCTCCATGCCGTCTCTATCCTCTTCCGCCTGACAGCAAAGGTAGCACACACACAAAAATATACAGCCATGAGGACTGTTGCTTGTTCCATGTTTTCACCACATGGGGTCAGTAAAAGACCTTATAACATGGACTGTATGAGTCATAGTTGGGTACATTACATGACTAATGCTGCTAGTTAAATGATTAGATGGCTTAAAATTCAGCTTTTGCAATCCCACTATGCAAAATAGTGCTTTTTTTTACACGCTTGGCACCAAATGAAAACAAGCTTCTTACCCTCGTTTTTGCCAAAGTACAGACAGATGGCAGCCTATAAATACAAATCCTCCATACAGACCACAATGGTTTACATATTTCAAAGTTGAAATGGCAGCATTTCTACAGCACACTTCTATTAAAACCAGTGGTGGAATGTAACTAAGTACATTTACTCAAGTACTGTACTTAAGTAGAATTATGAGGTACTTGGATTTTACTTGAGTATTTACAGTTTATGTTACTTTATACTTTTACTCCACTACGTTATTTGACAGCTTTAGTAACTAGTTACTTTGCATATTCAGATTATTAATAGAAAATATATTAAAAAAAATCAACTAATACATTATGATATATTATCACAGGTTAAGTTACCCAACAGTATATAAAGTACTTAAACTTGTCATACTAGCTTGTCACGAAGGAGGTTAAATAACTCCAAAGTAACACTAAATTTTGGCAAGGAAAAAAGGGCATGGCCATTTTCAAAGGGGTCCCTTGACCTCTGACCTCAAGATATGTGAATGAAAATGGGTTCTATGGGTACCCACGAGTCTCCCCTTTACAGACATGCCCACTTTATGATAATCATATGCAGTTTGGGGCAAGTCATAGTCAAGTCAGCACACTGACCTCTCTCTCTCTCGTTCTCTCTCTCTCTCTCTCTCTCTCTCTCTCTCTCTCTCTCTCTCTCTCTCTCTCTCTCTATCTATCCCCCCAACCGGTCTCGGCAGATGGCCTCCCACCCAGAGCCCGGTTCTGCTCCAGGTTTCTTCCCACTAAACGGGTAGTTTTTCCTGGCCACAGCGCGCATGGTGGATCTTGTTGGGTCTCTAAACTATGGTGTACGGTCTATGACCTGCTTTATATATAAAGCGTATCGAGATAACTTCTGTTATGATTTGACGCTATATAAAAATAAATTTAATTGAATTGAATTGAAATTGAATTGACAGCTGTTGTTGTCTGCTGGGCTTGAGTTTGCCATGTTATGATTTGAGCATATTTGTTATGCGAATTGCAGTACCTGTGATGGTTTCTGGACAATATTTGTCAATTTTTGTGTTGTTAATTGATTTCCAGTAATAAATATATACATACATTTGCATAAAGCAGCATATTTTCCCACTCCCATGTTGATAAGAGTATTAAATACTTGACAAATCTCCCTTTAAGGTACATTTTGAACAGATAAAAATGTGTGATTAATTAACTATTTTAATCGATTGACAGCCCTAATTAAAACCAGTGGTGGAATGTAACTAAGTACATTTACTCAAGTACTGTACTTAAGTACAATCATGAGATACTTGTACTTTACTTGAATATTTACGTTTTGTGTAACTTTACACTTCTACTAAACCAAATATTGTACTTTTTACTCCACTACATTTATTTGACAGCTTTAGTAACTAGTTACTTTGCATGCTCATTATTAGTAGAAAATAAAATTAAAAAAATAAATCAACTAATACATTATGATGTATTATCACAGGTTAAGTAACCCAGCAGTATATAAAGTACTTCAACTTAGCTCCACATTCACCAGCTGCAACATTAAAGTGACAAATGTATGCATCACTAATTATAATTCAATAATATAATATATATTATGCCAAAATGGCCCATTCTGCATAATGATACTTTAATTATATTTTGATGCTTGTTCTTTAACTTAAGTATGACTTTGAATGCAGGACTTTTATTTGTAACAAAGTATTTTTAAACTGTAGTATTGCTACTTTTACTTAAGTAAAAGGTCTTAATACTTCTTCCACCACTGATTAAAACAAATATCATAGTGATATATGAGATGTACGCCTCTCAACATTCACTCTGGACACACTGATACACACACTTCCTGACCTGCACAGCCCATAGGAAGTCCAAGCGTAGTTTGAGGTCCAGCTGCCTGGAGTGGAGGGCCAGGGCACTGACGAAGAGCAACAGAGACAGGATGGGCTCGTAGCCCCGGATGTGGAGGGACCCCCCACTGTGGAAGAGACCAACACACATTCCAAGTCAGCGCTGGACTGGACCACACAGAAAACTACACATGAGGGTTTAATGGACCCCCCACAGTGTCTGGAGAAATCGTGAGTTAAGTTTTATTAAATAAATATAATTTTTTTTTACATCAAAATAAAATATTAAATTAAAGAAAACATATAAATTAAATGTTGGACCATACAATATTATAATACTTGAAACACAACTGCATCTAAACAAAATGAGCTTTTCAAAAGAGATCTTTATCTTAATAACCTTCACAAATTCAACGTAATCACTTTTCAGGTGCATATTTCTGATCTGAGCTCCAATAAAATTGGCCGGGCCCCTCGGTACTGGGTTGAGACAGCTAACACGCTCCCATCATCCAGCCCACATTGTCCTTTCAGGCTTCTGATTTGGAACTAATGAGCACATGTGCTGCTTCAAAGGGTGGAAAATGAAAGAGTGTGTGTGGGCTGCAGACAAGCAAAGACTCCTCCACACACATATATACATCCCAGCACATAAATGTTCTTCCAAACTCCTGGTTATCTGCCCCTTCTCCAGATCAAACACACAAAAAAAACAGCCAATCGTTGCCTCGTGTATCTTCAGGAAATGACAAAACAAGCAGTGTTTTTGCATGATTTATGTGCGTCTGGTGTCTGTGGTCATGTTGTGCCGTGAACCTCTCACCCCGCAGACTTGCGAAAGCCACTGAGCTCCAACACGGTGACATACAGCACCCCCAGAAGGAGCATTAGCACCATCTTTGGCAGCCAGGAGACCCGCAGGAAAAGTGCCAGGGTGAGTGTGCCCACCACACAGGACAGAAAGGCGTAGCGGGCGCCGTCGCAAGGCAGCTCCGCCATGGTGTGGTTGGCGCCGCTGTCCAAATCAATGATGACGATGGAGCTGTTGGTGTTGGCACTACCCCACAACCAGGGCATACAGCCCACCTGACAGAGGCAAACAAGAAAATACATATGCATAAAGATGATAGGATTTTTTAGCTTTTTTGTTTTGCTTATTTACTGTACTGTACAATTATTGCCCAAAACATGTTGACATTTTACTCCCTGGTTGGCAATAGAGTGGGTCATTTTTGATGGATTACATTTTTACTGTTGCCTTTCCCACTTACCACGCAGGCCTGGGCCACAGCGTAGATTAAGAGCACTATGAGAATACAGAGAGCAGTGCGAATCTGAATGGTCAGGCACCCTGGAAAACACTGAGAGACAAAAACAAAGAATAGTGAGAAGAAGTTGACGGACACCATGATGAACATTTAATATGAATAACACATTTATATTGTACATGTATGATACTATATATGTGAAGGGGACATATCATGCTCATTTTCAGGTTCATACCTGTATTTGGGGTTTCTACTAGAACATGTTTACATACTGTCTGTCTGAATATACCTATATTCACCCCCTGTCCGAAATGCTCCGTTTTAGCGCCTGTCTCTTTAATCCCCCAAAAAAGCCCAGTCTGCTCTGGTTGGCTTGCAAGAAAATGATGGTAAACCTTTGCAAAGGTAGTTTCTCAAGCTGTGGGCGGTATATTCAACCCAATATCACGCCAAAGCGTCTGTCCACTAGAGGATAGTCAGTGTCACGTTTTGCCTCGCCAAGGTGTGAATATTAAACGCATGTATGAAGATGCAGTACCAGCAGGGGCTACAAAACCACTCACTTAGGTTTAGGCAACAAAATCACTTAGTTAAGTTTAGGAAAAAAGTCATGTTTGGCCTTAAAATAAGTACGAAAACTAAGTAAAATACGTACGGAAACAATGTAACATAAGTACGGAAAACACGTCACAAACGTCACTAACTTACAAAACAAAACACTGGTCTCCTGGTTGAAAGTCGTGTGTTTGCTAGACTCATCCACCTCCCCTCCCACCCTCCTGCCAGAAACGGTCTTTCTCACTTTTTATTCTACGTCACTAGCTCTGAGCGGAGCATATTCCCGCAGATTCATTTACGTTGCAGTCAGTACAGACTACATGGCGTACAAATGACACACCAAAATCAATAACGGCGTTGTTATTACACACATTTGCTTGCACGTTATTGGGTCATTCACATGCCTTTTTGTGCGACTGGGCTGGTATATTCTAATGAGCCTGCATGTGACATAGGAAGGGGAGCCAAATCTGAATGGCTTGTTGAATCACATGTTTTCTGATCTAGACAGCCTACAAAAAACTGACTCTTGTTTCACAGTTTGTGGGTTGGTAGGCACTCCAGATGTTTGTGCACAAGCACTGAAAAACTCAGTTTTTCATGATATGTCCCCTTTAATATACGGCAAGGCTACAATGGGACAATGTGTGTTAGTAGCTGTAAGAATAATACACGGGAAAAGGGCTTGAAATCAAACAGGTAAATGCTGATTGGAGTAGCATGAGGTAAGTAAGGTGAGTAAGAACAGAGAGAGAAAGAGAGGGAGAACATGAACCTGTAAAAAACGTTCAAACTGATGTGGTCAGGAGCTTTGAGGACGACTATCAACCTCAACAAAAGCTGAAATTAATAGACTAGCCATCTGCATTTAAATACAGCACAGGGGCTTAGAAAGTAATCTGGAAGCCAATGAATACTGAATCGTTATTACATGGCTTTGTGAAATACATTTACATATTTCTCTTTAGTCAGCAAAAATGTTAATGTGTGAGTAAAAAAAGTAAAACGAGGAAAGGAAGACAAGAAAGGATAAGAAAAGCAGGTGTATTTACCTGTACTCTAGTGATATGCAGGTACATGATACAAGCTACTAGGAAACAGATGCAGAAGACGAGAAGGACAAGTACCACTGTGCCCCTGAGTGGGAAAAAGAGGAGAGAAGAAGAAGAAGGGGTTAGGGGTTAGTTAATAAAGACAAAGACCTGAGAGATAAATGGAGAGAGAAAAAGCACTAGAGAGAAGAAGAAGGGACAACAGCAGAATGTGTTGTACATACTGTGGTATGATGAGAAGATAGACAAGGCCAAACAAGGCAGCTAGGATCAGAGAGAGGACCACCGCGCTGGTGAAGTACTCATCAGGAACCTGGTGGTACTGTGAGACCAGATAAGAGTAAGTGACTAAATTCATTCATGTACAGGTGTAGTATGTGTCTGCAGTGTCTAAAGTCCCTCACCCTCTGCTCGCGCTCAGAACACTTATACATGAGTGTGAGGAAGTTGAGATCCGCCGTGTCCGACTCGGTCTGGCGGGCCTCGATCAGACGGCCGATGTAGCGGTTGACCCGGGTTCTGGGGCTGCTCTGGACCACATTAGCCTGGTTTGTGTTGGAGCGATTCCTCAGCTTCTGTGGAGCCGTCCGCATGGCCCTCCGCTGGTGGAGATAAAAAAAAACACAGAAAATCTTCACTGAAAATGTCAAACTTGGAAAAACAACAGTGTGATAAATAGGCTGCAGTGCAGCGCCCTGTATTCTCTGCACTACTGGAGTATTATCATATTAGGAACAAGGGTGAATAAGAGTCAACAATAAACACGGGCAGCTGATTATACTTTCAAATTAGGACATTGCCTTCACACTTAACTTCATTACCGAATGCACCCCGCTGTGTCTAAGTGTCTTCGGCAGCCAAAGTGAGCAGCTTTGCAAAACATTGGGCATTGGAGCAAAGCCAGAGAGTTAACATGGCGGAGTGGATGTGTGTGTGTGTGTGTGTGTGTGTGTGTGTGTTTGTGCGTGTACATGTAAGTGATCACGTTGGATGAATTGTGTAGCTCAGTGGCCCAGTAGGGGAGCAAAGGGTGAGCATGAGTGTTCATGAGTTCATGACATGAATGTGTACAGCTCACTCACTTCCTTGTTTTCCTCTTTTTCTTTCAGTCCTTCTTCCTTATGTCCTTCTTTCCCGCCCTGTTTACATCTATTCTTTCCTTCCCTGCATCAGTATATTCTTCCTTCCTTCCTTCCTTGCTTTATATTCTTCCTTACTTACTTCTTTCCTTCCCTGCTTCCGCATGTTCTTCCCTACTTCCATCTTTCCTTACCCACTTCTATATAAATTCTTCCTTACCCCCTTTTTTCCTTCCTTGGTTATCTATTCTTCCTTAGTTCCCCTCCTTTCTCCCTGCCTCCTTCCTTCCCTGATTCTGTATGTTCTTCCTTACTCCCTCTTTCCTTCCCTGCTCCTGTCTATATTTCCTTTCTCTCTTCTTTCCTTTTCTGCATTGGTCTATTCTACCTTTCTTCCTGCTTTTCTTTCTCTTCATCCTTACCTCCTGCTTTACTTCCTCGCTTCATATTTTCTTCCTCACTTCCGTTATTCTTCCCTTCTTCCATCTAGTCTTTCTTCTTCCTTTACCTACCTCTCCATTTCTCCCCCTTATTTCTCTGTGCCTCCCTCACGCTCTCGTTTTGTTATTCATGCGGCAGCAGAACAGTGACCTGCTGATGCCAACTTCTCCTTATATTCCATATTGTAGCACAGGACACATCATGTCTGCTGCACCAAAAATCCTATTCATTCATCCCTTGTCCCTCATATTGCTCCCCTCCGTGCCTTGAATGCATATGTCATTTCACACAATTCAAGTGTGTGTGGCCTGAATGCAGAATCACCATTCAGTAGAAGGTGCATGTATGACTTAACCTGCCACCACTTTTCCATTTGTCTTTCATTTTATACTAATGTGCCTTCTGTCTGCGGTGTGAGGATATTGTCATTACTACTAATGTAGATCTGAGAGGAGACAGTGAGAGGTAAAGATCTACTGGATGCAGCCACAAGATGATGCTTATAGTCAAACTACTATACTTGTGTAGACATTGTTGGGGGGGAAGTGAGTCCCCACATATGATGATGTGATCAGTTGTTTGTCACCACAACAAGAAAAATAAATAGCCAACTCACGCACATACAAACACACACACACACACACACACACACACACACATGTACACACCTGAAAATCTGGATTAAAACAGCTGGTGCAAGAATTGTACAGCTGCCAAGCTACAGGATTTCCTTTTGGGCACACAAGGTCAAGTAAGCTCTTTGACATTTGGCCAGATTGCCAGTGTCACTGACAGTATGTGCGTCGGGGACGTGGTATGTTGGTCGCTGGCAGGAGCGACATGCTGAGGTCATTATAGATGATAGGATCATCGCTTACCATCACTCCCTATCTTCTTACGACAAAGTATACATCCTGTGAAAGCAGCCATATATTTATATACTGACTAAAATGTACAGTTGCTAGAGCAAGTTTTGAAGCCTTTTAATTACCTGGAATTATTTTCTCCTTAACTGTGGTTTGCTGATTCAGCTAATTCATAGCACATTCAGTGTTAGCATGGATCTAGGATAGTGACTTCTATGAAGGGGAATATTGGGCGTCATGATTTCCATGTCACCAACAGAGTCAACTCTAAGAGAGTCAATTCAGATAAGGGCTCTAACTAATTATTATTTTCAATATCGATTAATCCAGTGGTTCTTAACCTGGGGTCGGGACCCCCAAGGGAGTTGCGAGAGCATTTCTGGGGGTCGCCAAGTGGTTGTGGAGAAATAAATAAAATAACATATTAAAAATAAAACAACATATTTTAGATTGTGGAATGTTTTTTACATTACATCGCCTGTGATATAATTTGCCTCAGAATAGATTTTATTGAGTGTTTGTGAGAGTCAAAGTGTGTGTGCACATGAGTGTCTGACGGGGGATTTCCTGCAGATCAGGGGGAGAGAAAAAGTCACAAAACACATAAAAAAATCCACAATGCCTGGAGCACATTGGACAACGCCTAGGTGCTAGCTGTTCAAATTAAACAAAAGTTAACAAAGTGGGGGCTTGAAAAGGTTGAGAAACACTGGATTAATTTGCCAATTATTTCCTTGATTCATGATTTTATCTATAAAATAGTGACAACCGCAATTTCCTAAAGCATAAGGTGACACCTGCAAACTGCTTGCAACAAAACCCCAAAAATATGCAGTTAACTATAACATAAAACAAATAAAACTGATTAATGGATTATCAAAACAGATTCCTTTTCTGTCAATAAACTAATAAATGAATCGTTTCAGCTCTAATTAAGAGTCTACAGCAAAGATCTGTTGAAGATAGCTGGAAGGAACTGGCTGTGTTACAAATATCACTACAAGAGTGCAATGTCCGATGTTCAAAGAGGTGACAGAGAACATTTGTGTAACAGCGTTACACGTCTTGCACATGCTAATATCTACTGAATGTCCAAGAAAGCTACTAAATCATGAAGGAATCCATGAACACGCATTGTTGCTCCTCTAATGTTTGTCCCCTTGGATGATCCACAACTCTGTTCTGTTGGAATAATATTCTGTAGAGCTTAAGATCGTGTCTTAACAAATTTACATCGTGGAACAGCCAAATCCTGGTGTTGAAATGTCCTGGCATGACCTGAAGTGAGGCTTTTTTTTTTTTTACAAGACACCCAGGAGTATAAATTAAATAAAAATGTTTAATATAAAGAAAAGCTTTAAATGTATCTTAATTGCTGTACAGTTATACAGAAAGCATTTACCTGAAAGATATTGTTAATAAAGTAGTTTTCACCACTTACTCTACACATTCAGACTGTATCTATTTTAGTATATCACAGAACGAACAAACACAGAAACGTCAACACAGACACTGAGAGTTTATACCTTATCACCGTCCTCGCAGTTCATGACATTGGAGAAGGGAATCTCAGCCTTGAACATCTTCCTGCAGTGCATAAGCTGCACTAGTAAGTAGCACACAGTTTTGAACTTCATCTTTTTGGCGGGCTTTATATCCGAAAGAATCAATCCTGGGAATATCTGTCACCAGATAAGAGACGGGAACAAGGATTTAGTCATGATACCCCACACATTGATATATATTATGTAAGGGTCTATAAATCATGCACAGGCACTGGACAGTACGCACGTGCACACATGCTCATGCACTCACACGCATGCAATCATTATTATCAGGCTCAGGAATTTCACTAGAACGTGGTTAAGATAAGGTAGGTCAATCCCTTAGGTGGTTTTAATAGTTTTAGCACTTTGCTGCCCTCATTTTTGTATAAAGCTATTTCTGATAAAGATTAAAGAGATAGAGGAAATGTCATTTGTAGTAAGACATATATGTTTAGTTTGATGCACAGCTTTGAAGGCGTGTCCCTAAACAGGAGAAATTAAAGGCACAATAACAGAGTGAGTAGCAGCCTATCCAAACACAGCTTAGTCAGGGCACATCTTTCTCTGAGCCATGTCTTTGATGAAGTCTAACGATCAGCTTTATTAAGAGGATTAGCAAAGTCTCCCGCATACCGAAGAAAAATACACGCAACCGGGATGTTACAGGTTCATATAAGGACCCGGGTAACTTATGTGCAAGCAAGCCTCATATTGCATAACATAAAACCTGCTGCAAGAAATAAGGAGGAGAGGAGAGGAGAGGATAGGAGAGATGTAAGAGGAAAGGAGAGGTAGAAGGAAAGGACAGGTGGAAGGAAAGGAGAGGTAGGAGGAGAGAGGAGGAGAGGAGAGGTGAGGAGAGGTAGGAGGAGCAGAGGAGAGAGGTGAGGAGAGGTAGAAGGAGAAGAGAGGTAGGAGGAGAGGAAGGAAGAGAGGAGAGGTAGGAATAGAGGAGAATAATAATACAGAACCAAGACTGAAATTCCCTCTCCAGCTGCTTGTGGCACATCTGTTGGCGAGGTGCATGTTTATGCGTATGCACTGACACACACACATATTATCTCTGTTAGTTTATAGGACTCTGCAGATTTGAGATGATAGATTCAATTCCTTACGGGCTGGAAGTGAGATCAGCTCAACAACAAATGTGTGATAGCTCCATCATATGATGCTTTAGTCAACACTATGTTTCTATTCGAAGGTTTTACTGTCGATATTTGCATAGAGGTAAAGACAGGTCAGTCTGCTTCTTTAACCTGGCCTACTCTGACTTACCACATAAGTCCATTAATACTGATTAGCATATACGTCCTGCAGAAGCTTTGCTAATGTGTGCACACTGTCTGGGTAATAAAGGGTTCAACTAAGGCCAACGTCTTATAGGAAGTGTAATCTCAACATGCAACTGTCATCATTTTCCTCTGCTACAAGCTAAATATACACATTCATCAGCACAGGATTACAATACAATACCTTCCGTCGGTGAGATGGCACTATAAAGAAGGTTTCAATTTCATGTTTTTGGAGGAAGGCGTGCCTTTCGTGACCGTTTCCAGGCTCCACCTCATAATCTCCATTTAGGCACTCCAGCGTAGATTTGGTGATGTGGACTTTCCTGTGGAGCGAAGGCAGAGATGGGACGTAATGATACACAACACAAGTAGTCTCATGGGCATAAACAGTGCTAAGCAGATCATCTGCAGAAGAGTGTTACAGGAGACTGGCAAAATAAGGACTGAAATCCTGCTACTAAGACGTTTGAGGCTCATGTAAAATGTCCAGTACTGACCCAGGTAGTCCTCCAGCCTCCATCACATTGGCTAGGGTCACATCATTTGACCACACGTCATATTGCCATTTCCTGAGGCCCAGCACGCCGCACAGCACCCGACCTGTATGCAAGCCCACGCGCATGTTTAGGTTGACCTCTGTGGCCTCTGCTACCGACCTGCAGGGACAGAACACATGTAGTGTTGGAGTGAGGTCGAGTTAAGGTCATGTCCAGTGGTGTAGTGGAGGGTATACGCAGCTATACAGAGTATACCCACCTCTTTCTGTGGCGGTTTACAGTATACCCCCCCGTCAGCAAAAAAAGTCATTGACCTTTATAGGGTCGAGCCATCTGCCTCAACCCAATCTGGGTGCAGAGCTGGGTTCTGCCCAAGGTTTCTACTCGTTAAAGAGGAGTTCTGTCTTGCCACTGTCACACCAAGTGCATGCTCATGGGGGATCTCTTTGTTGGGTCTCTAAATTATAGAGTATGGTCTAGAACTGCTCTTTATGAAAAGCGTCTTGAGATAACTTCTGTTATGATTTGACGTTATGTAAAAAAATTGAATTGAATTGAATATATAAGAAGAGCATACCCATTTCATCCTCGGTAACCTAGCCCTGTCTACCTAATAGTACAACCACCTTATTAACGACTACTACTACAACACTGGTCATTTCTATATTTATATTTATATCTTTATCTATAATTAGTCAGAGCATAAAAAGGCAGCAGCAGAATATGTACAAAAATAACACAATGTGACATTAACAATGCCAGGGATGTAAGTAAAAAAAATACATTTACTCTTATTACAAACAAATCTGTTTTATTTATGCACTTTTTTTTCTTCATCTCCTTGTATTTTTATATCTGGTGTATTTTTTTGTACTTTGCACTACTAACTTTTTTACTGCTTTTTTACTAACATGTTTTGTACTATGGAGCTGTGATGCTGGAAACATGAATTTCCCTCAGGATCAATAAAGTAACTATCTATCTATCTATCTATCTATCTATCTATCTATCTATCTATCTATCTATCTATCTATCTATCTATCTATCTATCTATCTATCTATCTATCTAATGCTTGTCAGGGTACTCTGAGGAAGGCAGCTGTATATTATGTAATTGATAATCAGTTGTATTGCACAGACTGTAGAGTGCTCATCTGTTGGTTTGGTTTTGGTGGTTTGATGTTGATCCACTTGTATTTACGTTGACATTTAATCTATTCTGTCCTCTATTTTGTAGCCTCTCATCTCTTTAGTATCATATATCATCACCCTCCTCCCCCACTTCAATGCGTTTAATGTAACGCAGTAATGTACACAAGTAGCTACTTTTACTTTTAAATTTTAAATTTCTTTAAAGTAACAGTACTTTTACTTGAGTACAATATTCCAGTACATAAATACTTATACATATACTACTAACATATACTAATAACACATATATATGTCAAACTAGACTCACATCAGAATCACATACTTTTTCTTTTTACTTTTGGTACTGTAGCTGCCCTTAAAGCAGATATTGTCAAACCTTTTGGGGCCAGGGAACCCTTACAGGGGAGAACATTTTACAAGGACCCTCTCATAATCGTAACACCGATTAAGTATAATGCTTACTACAATTTGTACTCTTAGATGCCATTGGAACTATTTACTTTTCAACCTAAATATTTCCGACCTGTTTCATTGTGATAAACAGAAAAAAATTCAATTTGAATCATCTTAAGATAAGATAAGACGACACAACCCTTTATTAATCCCACAGCAGGGGAATTTACAATATTATTGAATGTTAATACCACTTATATACTTTTTAAGGGTCATCTCATTCAAATTGCATAAGGACTCAACTTGACAGCATTCATACCTTTCAAGGAATCGATTTTAAAAGCTTTCAGAAAATGAACAGTAGCAAGAATGGCATAGTTCTAATAAATCCAGACATTTAAACTTATTTAAAGCTGACTTTCAGTAAGTGATTGCTGTTTGCCACAATCATATGAGAGTTTCTATCGGACCAAAGCTAACATGGATGGGGGTAATGGACACAATATGATTGTTTTATCGGCGCAGATGGTCCATCTGTAGATTTACACCTTTTTTAATGATACAGCACAATTTTATAATTTATAGCAAATCACTTTGCAGACCCTGTGACACTCTGTCACGTGGACCAACACACACTTTGAGAATTACTGCCTTAAAGTACGCACTGTTACATGCAGTATGCATGCAATAGGGACATACTACTTCGTTATAACATTGTGCCAGTACAGCCAGAAAAGCATGCTGGCTTGCATACTGCAAAATGCAACCTGATGTAGTAGGACATTCTGGTATTTTTAGCATACTGCATTTGACATATTGGGACATACTAAATCTTCTGGCATACTTAATAGTATGGCAGTATGGGAAT
Source organism: Sebastiscus albofasciatus (assembly GCA_916701655.1). Classification (NCBI taxonomy): domain Eukaryota; kingdom Metazoa; phylum Chordata; class Actinopteri; order Perciformes; family Sebastidae; genus Sebastiscus; species Sebastiscus albofasciatus. Next base: position 18,614 of record CAKAOI010047113.1, read on the forward strand.
TGGAAAGCACAGTTAATGAGAAACCGGTGTGAGAGGATGTTGTCTGTCATAAGCTGAAACATTTACACATAATATTGAAAGGTTGTGTTTTAAAGGTGACCCTAGGCAAGACCACCCCTCTTGTCATTGTATGTTTAAGCACAAACCTTAAAGAAAATCATCAGTGTTACTGCATTGTTGATATAATATCAGAATATTTACTATTAAAAGCATTCTTCATGTGTAATGATTGAGGTCGGATACAGGCGAAGAATATAAAACTGTAACTAAAAGCATTCTTTGTAAATAGATGTGGCAATCTGTCAAGAAGTGGACGGGGAACAAACACTGCTCTACTTTGCTCGAAATAGACTAGAGAACAAAAAGACTGAGCATTTAAATTTAATCAGTGTTGAGGTAGAAGTCTAATCTTAATTAACAGGCTTCTAGTCAAGTCATGAAAGTTTCTGACTTAATCTTCTGCTGCATCTCAGTCTCTCACTTCCTTTTGGTCCTTTCCCCCCCACTTCCAAACTATGCAGGGTATGCGAGGACAACAAGCTCTTTCAAGCTCAATAAAAAAGCTGATTTTCTTTCTCCATTACAGCCTTTTTTTCTCCTCTCAGCCAACTGTAGTTCTGCTCACTCAGATGTTCAGTGTTAGAATTCACTCACAGCACACATGGCTGATCAGGCTGCAGTTTGCTCTACTTGAAGGAAATCTCTCAGCATGGACTCGGTTAAAAAGAGAGTTTAGAATGGAATAAAGATTAAAGGAAAGATTTCTTCAGCTTCTACCGCTCCTATTAGAAAGACAATGGATGGACAGATGATGGTTTAATTTGTGTACACTAATAGAATAATACTTTATAATGTCACTATTATAAATACATGTAATACTGCTAAATACAAATAAATATGAGCACTCACGTTATGGTGTCGATCATGTCCAGACCCATCTCTACACAGCAGTGGGCGTGGTCAGTCTTGGGTTGGGTCAGTCCGGAAACACAGTAGTAACAATCCCCCAGGATCTTAATCCTGCGACAGTGGTTCTCCTGCCAATCAAAAAAAAAAGAGATTGTGATTCCACATCTTCCACAGTGGGCTACCTCCGGTTCTGAAAAGTGAAGCCAATGCAGAAGTGCCTTAAACTTGCGTTCTCTCTAACAGCCAGCAGGGGGCGACTCCTCTGGTTGCAAAAAGAAGTCTGATTGTATAGAAGTCTATAAAAAAATGAGCCTACTTCTCACTTTATTTCTTACCTCAGTAAACATTGTAAACATGAGTTTATGGTCTCAATCGCTAGTTTCAAGTCTTCTTCAATACAGCATGATGTTCATTTAGTAAATTATGGTGCCATTTAGAGTCAAATATCATAAAGTAGGGTATGTTTTAGGGCGTGGCTACCTTGTGATTGACAGGCTGCTACCACGGCGTTGTCGTGTCTGGGAGTTGTCCGTGTTTTCGTCTTACAACTATAACCCTTTCACAGTGT
>CAKAOI010047113.1:20110-30387 GCA_916701655.1 Sebastiscus albofasciatus
CAAAAAAAAAAGAGATTGTGATTCCACATCTTCCACAGTGGGCTACCTCCGGTTCTGAAAAGTGAAGCCAATGCAGAAGTGCCTTAAACTTGCGTTCTTTCTAATATCCAGCAGGGGGCGACTCCTCTGGTTGCAAAAAGAAGTCTGATTGTATAGAAGTCTATGAGAAAATGAGCCTACTTCTCACTTGATTTATTACCTCAGTAAACATTGTAAACATGGGTTTATGGTCTCAGTCGCTAGTTTTAAGTCTTTAGGGCGTGGCTACCTTGTGATTGACAGGCTGCTACCACGGCGTTGTCGTGTCTGGGAGTTGTCCGTGTTTTCGTCTTACAACTATAACCCTTTCACAGTGTGTTTTCAGTTCACGAAAGTTAATTATAACCTTTTTGGTTGCCTAAAAATGTCTTATTAAGCGATCGGTTGCACTTAGCTCCACCCTCTCGTGTCACTTGTGGTTGCAAAAAACCAAGATTGTGACGGCCAAAAACCAAGATAGCGATGGTAGTGGCAAACTTGAGGCTTCAAAATGGCAGTCTACAAACCAATGGGTGACTTTACGGTGACTACCTCCACTTCTTATACACAGTCTATGGTCTTCCTCCAAGAAGGATTAGCCAATCAGTAACAACTTGATCTTTACCTCTAGCCCTAGCACATACAGCCGTTTTATAGGATCAAAAATGAACCTTTAATCATCATGCTCAGCTCAGTTAGTGTTAAAAACATCGTAACAGAGTACCAAAAGGCATCAATATTTCAGTTTAATCAAAGTTGCACCCGTGGTGTGTGAGAGCAGAGGTGTTTGAGTTAAAGCATTCTGACATTTAATTATAGTTTATCCATTACACTGATCCATATCCACCAGTGTAATTTGTAAGTGTAGCTTCAAGCTATCCGTCGCCACAAAGTTCCAAGGTCGATTGAGTTTATGGTGCAGGAGTTATTATGGCTTTTCAAAATTACCTCTTATACTGTATTTATTCTACCTCATCATAACACTGTAATGTTTAAAATATATCAAAATATTTCATCCCTCAACATTTTAGTGATTAAGAAGAATGCTGTCTTAAGCAGACGGTTAGCTTTGCTAAAGCTCATTTATAATATCTTCTATCTTATCTATATCTTTTAATTTATTTATATTTATTTATTTATTTATATTTCACAAATTGGATAATGTGCTAGACTATTTCTTGGCCGGAAGCATAGACTGCATATAAGAAGTGGACATAGTCACTGTGACGTCACCCATTGGTTTGTGGACTGTTTGGCATTTTGGCCATGTTGCCATGTTCTTTTTTTGCAACCAGAAGTGACACAGGAGGGTGTAGCTAAGTACAACCGAACGCTGAATAAGACATTTTTTGGCGACCAAAATGTTCTAATTAACTTTCATGAACTGAAAACTCACTGTGAAATGGTTAAAGTTGTAAGAGGGGGTTAAATTCGTAATTCAAAAACACAGTCAACTCCCAGACCGGACAACGCAGTGGTAGCGACCTGTCAATCACAAGGTAGCCCCGCCCTAAAGTATACCCTGCTTTATGGTCTATTTGACTCTAAATGGGACCATAATTTACTAAATGAACATCATGCTGTATTGAAGAAGACTTGAAACTAGCGATTGAGACCATAAACTCATGGTTACAATGTTTACTGAGGTAATAAATCAAGTGAGAAGTAGGCTCATTTTCTCATAGACTTGTATACAAACTGACTTCTTTTTGCAACCAGAGGAGTCGCCCCCTGCTGGCTGTTAGAGAGAATGCAAGTTTAAGGCACTTCAGCATTGGCCTCACTTTTCAGACTGGGAGATTGCCAACTGGCTGGGAGCAGGAAGTCCCTCTTTCTTCTTGTTAAAGTCAGCATATCAGTTTGGCTAGGAAGTGGGGCTTAATGGATAAACTGTTGACAGAAATAGCCTGATATTATTGGATTGAATTAGTGTTTTATGCCGACGTGGTTGTTTGACAACATACATATAAAGACATGCAACTGGCAACTGGAGAAATTAATAAATATAGGATTACAATGTGAGAGACGGAGGCAGTCAGTAAAAGAAACAAAAGGCAGTTATACAACAACAGTTAGACAACATGTATGACGATGCTGTGGATCTCAACATGGACTGATATTTGTGCTGCATGTTCATTATCCCATGCAAACTCTCGAGACTTTGAACTCAACACTGAAATGGTTCCCACAATGCAGCGCTAAATCAAAGGATCAGTCTCACTTTAGGGAATAAGGTGAGTCACTCTCTCACTCTTTAGGGACAATAAGCAGCGGCATGAAAAGGCGGCTTACAAATACAACCCATTATTAGAGGATATGAGCAACAGACAGAGATTTTACCAGGGAGACCGGGCTACCATGGACGCCTTCTCATAACCCTTTATTGTTTCCATGGAGGTAATGGGATCACTGGCCATGCATGTGAGGAGCACTAAGACTCATAATTATGCACATCGGTGGGCACAAGACAAGACGGATGCTCTATTTTTAACATGCGAGCCATGTGAGTTTCAGGAAAGAAAGATGGCTTGGGCTTGTTAGCGGCGACTATTTGCCTCATGTAGCTTTACATGATGTGGTCATGCTTTCTGAGTGCTCAGTGGCATGGAGGCGCATGTGCTGTTCATGTAAAATAGAATCATAGACACAAAGGTACAAAAGAAAAAAAGCCCTCAGCATCAGTGAAATGAGGAAATACAGAGAGACGTATGTTGACTGTTTGAGCAGCTCTCTCTAGTTTTTCTGTGAAAAACATTTTCTGTTAAAATATTGTCCTGAATATTGGACAAAAGATTTAAATAATAACTATTGATCTCAAATGAGGATTCAAAATGATTTGAGATACAATAATTAGGTGCTTACATAATCACCAAAGGATAGTGTGTCAGTGTCATATTTTTCCTCGCTGAGGCGTGACTATTACACGCGTGTATAAAGGTGCAGTACCGTAGCAGGGGGCAACAAAACCGCTCACTTAGGTTTAGGCAACAAAACCACTTAGTTAGGTATAGGAAAAATGTTGCGGTTGGCCTTAAAAAAAGTATGTAAACTGAGTATAGTACGTACGGAAACAACATGACATAAGTACGGAAAATCTAGCTGGTGACAGGAGACTTTGGCCAATCACAGGTCATTTCAGAGAGAGAGCGTTCCTATAGGCTGTGCTCCGACTGATGGGCGGTGCTTGGTATTTCCTCAACTGATCTCAATATGGCTCACAAACTTTCTCATTTTACAGCTAAACAGTACACTACAAGATGTTTCTGAAAACATTTGAAGCCAGAAATAGGCATTACAGTAACAGAATATTGATTCATATTTGATCAACGCTGCCTATTTTGACCGTTTGGTTGGAGTTCACGAGTGATTGACACCTGCTCTCATAGACACCAGCTCGGCTCTGATTGGTTGTTTTCATCCGGTCGGTCAGAGGCACATGATTTCTTTCAGATTACCTGCCTCATGCACTACTGTCTGGATATAGTGACCGTTTTATAAAATGTTTTAATCATATTTGCTCCAATTTTACCCACTGCTGCTTTACATATCATCTTATCTTTTCTTAAAATACAAAATTACAAACATATATGGTCAGTGAAATGAGCCCAGTGCTAAATTTTTTGAGATTTACTTCACTCCCTCATACTCAAGGTGACGTTAGTCCACTCTATGTACACAGCTCTAAGCAATACAAGTCACATAGGTCGTAAGGCTATTTGCTGGACTTTAAAATGTAAATTAGGTGTCCTCTAAACCGGATCTTAATCTATTTACTTGATGACACTTGTTGTTATCCTCTCCAGGTGTCTCTCATTTTCATTTGACAATATGGTAACAGAGCCAATGAGGTCTCTTTGGGGTTACTCAGGTCATGGAGGAGCAGTAACAGATGGGGCTATACTGTAACCAGGCATGGTTGAAGCTACAGGAAGCCGGGGAAAGCCCTGGTACTTACAGAGTCTCCTACTCTGTACTTTTCCTGTGCTAAGCTGCACTGTGAGAGCTTAGGGGCTGATTCAGTCCCAAGCAGGATTACCACCGTCATGTGACTGAAGCATTGTGGGCAATCTGGGTGGTCAAGATGGGTAATGTGTATTAGGGACAGGTAGAGTTTGACACCTATTCACAATTTCCATTAGAAAGGAAGCATCATTTCCTTTAAGATGACTGTTTTGGATAATTTATTGTGTTCCGTAAGGTGAGAATATATTTATTACCAGGCACCATACGTACAGTATACCCTCATGCTTGCAGAGATGCAAATGAGCAAACACTTCAGTGCGCACAGACAAAGAGAGGGAGACAAAAAGGGACACAGAGACAGGGAAGGGGAGCATTCAGTAAATGATTATGAAGGAAACGATGAGCCAGCTGAGAGTAGCCGCAGTTCATTTCCTACAAGTCCCCGAAGGAGAGAGCGGTACACACCGTGCTTTGTCTTCCACACAAAGACAAAGATCAGTGCTGTGTACACATTATTGATGGGGCTAAAGATTAGGGTTTCCACTATAGCTTTGCTGGGTTGAAAGGACACAAGACAGAAGGTGTGTTTGCATCTCTGAATCTGCCCTTTTCCTGTTTTTTTGAACATGCAGATTTATAGCGCAGAGTTGAAACACTTTTCTTAATTCTAATCACAAGCAATCACACTATTTTATGCATTTTATATCATTCAACAACATTTTCCAATTTACCTTGGCATGAATTATTTCATGTCAACAGTTCATCAATATAGGCAGACAATGATTCATTGCAAGGGCCCTCTCTGTTGGGCAAAATCTTTAAGAGTGCTCTCAACATTTCTCTTGCATCACCGTCTCTGCCTGCACGCACAAGCAGCAACTGGATATTTCCCATTTTGTCACCCAGCTCCCTTATTGATTTGAGTTAATATGCAATAATTTATGTGCAACAACAAATGAATAATATATCAACACTTCCTCCACCCACCACAAACCGGTGGGTTGCAGCGAGCGGGTGTTGGAGATCTGTTAAGTAAACATATTAATATAGATTTATTTAACAGATATGACGGATACAACAAACAACGAATGTTCAGCGGTCCCACAGTGTTTTATTTACAAAGATGGCACTGCTTTTCTGAACATTTGATTGGAACTGGCAACAAGAAGCACTGTTTTCTCTGAATGATTAAAAGATTTAAAACTGGTTAAAATATATTTGGGCTGCTGTTAACATACTTTAGGACAGTGGTTCAATAATTCCTCCAAAATACCACATTAAGACACCAAGATCTTGAGGAACACCACAGAAAAAGCCATGCTGTGATTTGATATCAAAAACTTTTAACATTTGGAGATTACTGCAAGAATTGCATTTTTCAGCGATTGGATGGCAAGCGCTTCTGTTCTGGAAACTGCTCAGAAACCCCCTTATTGTCAATCTACCTAGGAGAGCCATCCATCCTCTGAATGCACTGAATCTCTAGTTTATGGGTCTAAAGTTTTATGAGGCTGTGATTATCCTAGAGGTCACAACACAACAGGTTTTATACAGTGAGATCAAGTTTCAAAAAATGGTCTCACTACAATGAAATGGCTACTATGGGGACTAACATCATCACACATGAATACAATTGGGCTCATTGGATCCAGAATCTCAGCTTTACAGTGATTTATGTAATTCAAAGACTGTTTAGGGACTCCAGTTTGCAGAAATATTATAACACACCTTTTTAGAATAGGCGAAAATAACTAAATAATTTATACTGCATGCCAAAAACCGCATGGTTTTGCCCAAAACTGCATGTGATTATCATAAAGTGTCTGCAAAGGGGAGACTTGTGGGTAATCATAGAACCTATTTTCTATGCGATGCATTCTCTATCAAAGTAAATGCTAAACAGAATTTGTGAAGCTTAATCTAATTATGCAGATAATGTTTTTGTCTGTGGGATTAAACGTAAAATATCAGTCTATTCAATTTGAGATGAGTAAACCGATTTTATTCTGTCATCTTTTCTGGCACAATATTAAAAAACACCTCAAGAACACCTGTTGTGAGTATTATAATTATATTATTGTTAGGGACTGCCTTTCCATGAAATCAGCCTTCAGCCCTGATGATGTCATAGTGATGTATTTAGGGTTACCTCTGTGTGGATTTGGAGATTATACATTTTTAAAGGTGGTCTATACCTTTAACAAAAAAAAAAAGAAAGCGTTATAAACTGGGGTTGTGTTGTCTAAAAGACAGGGATGGTACGAATCATAGAGGGTCTAACTAAAAATGCTCAAGATGCATTATGGGAAGTGTAGGATCAAATGCTTTTAGACGCGTATTAGTGACTAAAAAAGTCAGGACGTCTTGGCCTCTGCTGCTTCAGTTTTGACCGTCCTTCCACCAGTTTACGTAAGTGCAAGTTGCTTCATATACGCTCAGCGCAATGGCATACCATCATCATGACTTTTCTTTTTCTTGAAACAGAAGCATTTTTTTCTCTCACACTCCTCCGTCAAGATCTCAAGCTGGCTTGTTTGGCTTGGGTTTTGCTTCAGTCCACAGTTTTTAGCACACAGGCGTCTGAGGGAAAATGCAGGACTTGACAGTGATCCTTGCACCTGCTCATGAGACAAACCCAAACAGGGTTATTTGAGCTGTGTTTACACCCAGACTTTAGATTCTGGCAGGCAGCTGTCACAGTGTGGGCAGTGAACAGTCCATGTGCCTAATTTAAGAATATTACATTTTTATTAGCATCCTGAGCAGTTGTAGGCTATTTGTTATATTTTTCTTGGCATAGGACTTTGAATTATATAAACCTGCAGATGTACAAATGATCACAACTACAAAGGAGTTGGAGCAGTTTTTTTGAGTAAACTTTTTTGCAGAAGTTTACTTTCCTTGGGAATATAATTGTTTTCAGTTCAGTTTCTTCCGCTGTTTTGGGAATCTTTAGTTTCTCACAAAGAGGTTACAATTACTCACGACTAGAGGAGTCTTTGCTTTGTCAGTTCTGTTTGTGTTTAAACAGGGGATAATAGTTGTGATTGTCAGATATGCTTGGGTCTCTTCAAAATAGTGGAAAAAAGTAAACTTGGGATACAAACATGGCAATGAATTTTGTGAACTTCACGCATTGCACATGTGATGCAGGCCATTCTGTAAGCCTTCAAGCTCATATGTGTGTGTGTGAATGAAAAGGAAACTCTGACTTGTCGAGGAAGTAAGAGGCAGTAGATGGATACATCATCGAGCCATCCTAAAAATGGAAACACGAGAGAGGAAGAGAGCGCGGAGAACCACGGGGCATAAAAGACACAGTTGAGGGAAGTAGGCTGCTGCATGTCAATCAAAAAGCTGAGAAACAAGGAGCGGAGGAGTCTTAAAGCTGTGATGCAGGGAGGTGTTGCGAGAGGAGAGAAAAGAGAGACGAGAAAATGAAAAGCTTTGTGAAACTCTGCCATGGAAACAGCGACGGCACGCGCACGCATACACTCGCACGCACAAAAAGCACATCCAGTCCAGAGCTATTAATGTTATATAGCATCACACAACAACAATAAATTAATCACAGAGTCCCTCTCACAACAGAAGCTGTTGTTTCGGGTGGCGGACAGACTGTTGGAAACGCAGCCAGGGAGAGGAAGTGTTTATAGAGTGACCAGTTGGTGTGTTACTTTACATTCTTGTTATCCCACTTCGAAATAAATTTCCTTCTTCTAATACTTTCCTTAAAAGACAAATATTTAAAAACTGGCAGATTAAACGCCATGTTTCTGCTTACAGTCAAGTTTGAACCACTTCTACTGTAAACCCCAGTGCCAGTGTGTTGTTATATTCTCACTATTTCATCAAAAAACCCAGTAGTTTGGGTAGGGATACCGTTTCAAAGCTTTCCTGAGATGTCTGCTCCCCTCGTCTTCGGTCTCAACGGTACAGTCGGTAGAGAGTTATAATTACTCCCAGGTTGTGTTCTCGTGGGTGGTGGGGATCAAATGGCAAATACTGGTCAGTGTGAGTGGGTTTACTGTAAATTTCAATTTCCAAGCTATACCCCCTTACTTATTTTGGCACAATCCAAGACTATTGTTTTTTTATGCCTCCTAATGTAAATTTGATGCTCCTGTCCACTGAGTTGCTGAGCTTCTAAAAATTGTACCAGGTGCTATCAACACATGTATTGAAACCAGAAGCTACTATAGGTATAGTGAAACAATTCACTCTCCACCTCCTCCGTATCGATATTTGCAACAACGGGAGGCAGCTGTAAATTATCAGCTTGCTTTTACTGGTTGGGAATGCTCTTATACTTGTGGTAGGTTGTGATGAGGCAAAGATTGATAAGGGCATACACTTCATAAATATTGTTACAACCAAATTTAAAATCCAAACCATGACCAGTGACCTGCGTTTTTTGCTTCATTCCATCTATTACTGACTGTTAGCTTACCAGGGTAATACAACACATTGGTTTGTAGACTGTCTTTCCCTCTGGGCATTGCATATTTGCTTGTAGGGCTGACCCGAATGCTTCAAAGCTTTTTAAAAAATACATATATAAGTATGTTATAATAATGTATAAATCCCATAATAGCCCATGAAATAAGGAATAATCCCACAATTCATATTCAACATTAATTATTATTAGTTATTTTCAGATGGATATCGCTGTTTGTTGTGTGTAGAGGTACAGTCTGCCTGCTGAATACCTTTGAATATTACTCACCAAAGATTCAAAGCCCAAAAAATGGTATTTGGGACAGCACTAAACACATCCCCAAAGACTCCCATGTTAAAATGCCTGACTTAACAGCAGAAATGAACAGCCTTTAGTCGCTATTGCTAATTTCCCCATTCTTGACAACCGTACGGAGGGTGAATTTTTATACAACTCATTTGTTTAAATTATATCAAGGCTTAAAGTTATGCATAATTGAGGGTGTGGCTGCTTTTAGTGACAGTGGGTGCCGTACCAGTCCTCTAGCTGCTAGCTGTCATCTCTGCTGCGCCACCCAGGCCCACCTCAACAATGCCATTGATCCAGCTCTTTGCCCATTTTTGGATTAGCTGGGAGTTAAGGCCTTAACACACTGGGGGCAGGTTTCATGCGATTAATTAGCATGTTAATATATTTTTTCGAACTGTTGTTTTTGTAATGAATACTTTCACACAAAACGCGAATATTGCGCTGTGAAAAAGTCACTTATTTCCGGAACAAGGTTGATTTTTCTGAGCTTTCTCACAGCGAATAAAGTCATCATCCAATCAGGTTGGAGCGGCTTGAGTTGCGCGTATATTCCGTAGTCCGAACCAAGACGGCAAACTTTATTACTCCTTTCAACCTTGAAAAAGGCGGCGCAGACCAGATCCACTCCTTCCATTCTTATCTTTCACAATAAAAGCCCTAGACATATAATATTTGCGGGCGAGTATTTCACAATTTTTGTGGCAAGATGGCGGCAGACGGAGCCACCCACGTTGAGCTTCACAATGGCTCTTCAGAAACCTATGAGTGACGTCACGGAGACTACGTCCATATTTTATACAGTATATGCACAGGCACAGACTATTGGCACAGTCAGAGAGAGCATATTTCTCAGAGTTGAATTAATCAATATTTTCACATTAAAAAAACATGACTCTGAATAAATGCTAATGTTGCTCCATGTCTGCTGGACGTGTAACTAACTGTTTGCTAACACAACTTTATAAAGAGATAACGTGTCAGTGTTTTGTTTACAGCTTGTTCTCAGCTACATACAACTGAGAATATAGGAGGAGAAAGATTTTGATAGTTTACATTGAAGTTGAGTGAATCATAGCTTGTCTCTTTGACACAGGATGGGTAAACAGAAATAGTACATTCCTTTTGTGAGCATCAGTAATGATTGATATGGAGATGAGGTTGAAAAGTGGCAAACTGTTCCTAAACGCTCAAACACAAAAATGTCTATTTTTATCTAATGCCTAAGATTAAGTGTGAAACGTGATGATGTGTCAAATTCAGAAGTTTGTTAGCTACCTGAGGTTAAAAGGCTTATCTTCGTTTATGTAAAAACAAATTGGCTGGATGGCTTGAGGAGAGGAGAGGAGAGGAAGGGAGAAGAGAGGAGAAGAGAAGAGGGGAAGAGAGGAGGGGAGAGGAGATGAAGGGAGAAGAGAGGAGAGGGGAGGAGAGAAGAAGAAGGGAGAGGAGAGGAAAGGAGAGGAGAGGAAGGGAGAAGGTGGGGAAGAGAAGAGGAGAAGAGAGGAGGAGAGAGGAGAGGAGAGGAGAGGAAAGGAGAGGAGAGGAAGGG
>CAKAOI010047114.1:0-25651 GCA_916701655.1 Sebastiscus albofasciatus
AAGCTGAAACATGGCCCTGAGGATTTCTGTCATTACATTAGCTAAATGGATATTATTGAATTTGGTGGATCCAAGGACAATAAGTAGCAGCTTTAGGCAGTGTGGAGCTTAGCAGTGGAAGTTGAAAGATAGTACATAACATCTTTGGGGGGAAGGAGCCTGAACTGGTGTGTTCACCTCAGAAGTTTTGGCTTCCTTGCTCTCATTGGCTACGAACTGGAGGGTCATATGTACAACTCCATACACACTACAGGCCAGAAGTTGACGATAATGACGGACTGGAGGTCACATCCCATCTCCTGGGCCAGTACTGGCGGACCCTAACTGTGTCTCTACACCTCACCTTAACCTCTTAAAACCTGAATAATTGAATTATCTTGGCACATTGTTGTCTTGGCAATAAAAGTGCCTTTCTGACTGCTGCGGGGGCCGCTGCTGTGAGTGAGCGATAGCTTTGTTTTTATTCTTGGCACTACAGAGAGCAAATTCAAGGTTAGCATCAAACTCCTCCAAGGATGCACCTTGTCACCTCTACATGGGCAGGATTCCAAGGTGTGCGCAGGTTGCTTATCAGCTGCTTGCAGCCAGGTGGTGGGTTTCACCGGACCATAACGTTCAGTATGAACTGGAGCAGTTTACACCTAAGAAAATCACACCGTCTTCTCTAAAATGTCTGCATAGAAATGAGTGTACACACAGTATTAGTCATTTTGTTAATCATGTGGTAGTTGAGATTGAAGTTACTAAAGTTACCTGTTGCTATAGTTTTGTTTTTAAAGGCCATACAAAGCGTTTTAAACTGACTGTGTGTGTGTGTGTATGTGTGTGTGTGTGTGTGTGTGTGTGTGTGTCCTCTTCCAGACTTTAAGGGATGTTCTGCTTGGAGTGACCAGTGCTGTACCTGGAGCGCTGTCAGTCTCCTTAGTTTCCATGGTGATACTCATCGGAGGCAAGCTGCTGAATGAGCGCTTTAAGGACAATCTGCCTCTCGCCATACCATGGGAACTTATACTGGTGAGGGATGCACCCCCACAGACACACACACACACACACATATATACACACACACTCAGTAGACTCATAGGCCCATAAGACGCACCCAGATGGACAGATGCCACAGTGATGAACTGATGAATGACTCACAGTTATATAAAAATCAGTTTTTTTTTCACTAAAACCACAAATCCCCACATAAAATAAATATCTGCACCTGGCCACTGATTAATCATCATTCTGACTTCGGATGGGGTTTTGTTTTATTTAACATTATATATAAAATACATATATATATATATATATATATATATATATATATAAATTATTTTTAAAGGTGCGGCTATGATGGCTTGTGGCTAACGGTGCTAACAATGCAAACAATGGCTGAAGTGCTGACAGAGCTGACATTGTTTATCTGGTGGGGAACCGGGGTGGGGTGCTATGCTTCCGTGTCGCTGCCGTGCTTAGCTGTAACCGCTGTATGAGAGCAGTGCAGAACAGCGGCCGTGATCTAGCCAGTTGCACAAGCACAAGCTCTCATGCACTAAAAGGACACGCGTTCGTCCCGTCTATGTCAACAAAGCACAGAGAAGCTCGAATCACAACACACACAGAGGGAGAGCGACTTCATTCTCTGCTCAAGTTAGACATTACTCCTCTATATCTTTGCATAGCAAATAGCTGTTTGCTGCTATATTAATGCTCTGGATATTGAATTTAGCACCTTTAAGGTTATACGTAATTGAGTAATTCACTGTAGATTATTGTAACTAAAGCCCCTAAATTCAAATATAATAGTACAAAAGCCACTACAAAAATATTTAGCTTGTTATTTTTGTCCTAGCTTTATTGTCCTTGTTCCTCCTAGCTGTTATTTCTATTTATTTGTAAGTACATTGAGAGAGATGCATAAAACCGGAGTCAAACTCCTTGTATATATATATGTACTTGGCAAATTAATGTGATTCTGATTTTTTAAAAACAAGTTAAATGATTGTCTTTTATCATCTTTAAATTCCATTACTTTTACTTTTACTGTCAGAAAGTACATTTTTAGTAGTAACCTGTTGATTTAAACAACATGGATGAATACAATCTGCCACCTATGAAACCATAGCAAGATTTTTAACGGCATGTTGAGGTATGGTAAACAAAGATTGCCAAACTTCCATAGAACCTTTTCCCTGATTGATGTGACATTTAGATGGAGAATACTGTCAATTGTCGTTTTCCAAATTGTGCAGAAAATGTCATGTCCATTGTTTTTCTCCCACAGATTGTCCTGGGCACCTTCCTGTCGGTGCAGATGGATCTGGTTGGACAGTACACCGTCCAGGTGGTGGGAGAAATACCCACTGGGTCAGTAGAACTGTGTCATTGTTTGTTTGTCCTTGTCATTCAGTTATTAGCTATTTTCTAAAAACATATTTTTTAAGACTATTGTGTTGATTTATACTTTATTGAAGACTTCAAGCAATATGGATTTAGACTGAAGCTGGTGAGCAAAACTCAGGAAACTGTTTTTAAAGGAATAATTCATTTCAAAGCCTTGAAAAAAGCAATGAAAAAGTTACTGGTAATATATTATGATTCATTTTATTACTACTTGCTCATACTGTTTACCAAAATGCTGCATATATACAGTATATTGGCAAACCAATGTATTTGTTTGTTAGTTAATATGCCTCTACCATATAATTTAAACCTCTAAGACTCTTTTCTATTCATCTTTCTGACATTTTGACCTTCTCCCAACCTCCCATTCTTCATTCTTCTGTTCTCATCATACAAAATAAGCCAGTTAGCTTTATTGTGTTATCCTTGATAGCTTTTAGCTTTTCGGGGCGGCTGTGGCTCAGGAGGTAGAGCGGGTCATCCACCAGTCGGAAGATCGGCGGTATGAATGTGTGTGAGAGTCGGTGAATGCTGGCTTGTGTTGTAAAGCGCAGTCCCTTTACTTTAAGTGAGTTATTGTAATTCATGGGGTGACTCAGCTTAAACTGTTGGTGATAATTCTTTATATTACTGACTGTATATTTGATTTCTTTGAAGAATTAATCAGAATTAGTCATTCAGCTTATCAAGCTGTCATCTCATTCCTTCCTCCTCCTCGTCTCCTCCTCCTCTTCTTTAGCTTGTCCTCCCCAGCCCTCCCCTCTCTCTCTCAGGCCAGAGGGCTGTTCATCCCAGCTCTGTCTGTGGCTCTGGTCAGCTTCAGTTTCCTCACAGCCATGGGCACAATGTTCGCCCAGAGACACGACTACCACGTTGACTCCAGTCAGGTACATTCATAACAGTTGTCACTCTCATGTATTTCAGCCGGGGACCATCATGCTTTTGTTGTAGGGTTTAGAAAATAAATTGCAAATAAAAAAGGGTATAAAAGTGCACATTATGTACAGATGCATAATCATAAAGAAATCACATTACAGATTCAGATTATGTGTAGAGAAAGTGAAAGAAACAGTTTAAAGTTTTTTTCTAAACAGGAAGATTAGTCTCCAAATCTGCATCTGTTTTAAAATAATATGATAATAATATAAGCTTACTCATGTCTTATTAACAAAAGGCTACTGAAGCTCAAGGGAATTCAACTGTGAGCTGTGTTAATGACCAGTGTGTAACATTTAGGGGGATCTATTGGCAGAAATGGAATATGATATTAATAAGTATGTTTTCTTTAGTGTATAACCACCATCAGTGTAATCACCTGATAATAAGAATCGTTGTGTTTTCGTTACCTTATAAAGAGCCGTTTATATCTACATAGGGAGCGGGTCCTCTCCATGGAGTCCACCATGTTGCTCCGCCATGTTTCTACAGTAGCCCAGAACGAACACGCACAGCTCTGTTAACTTTTCCTGCTTGGGCCGGAGTCGATAACGTTACTTGCTCCCGTTGCTGCCGCTCTCTCTCTCTTGCTTCACCACTCACTTCCCAAGTACACACACACACTCAATCACTCTTAACAACTGGCTCTAGAGAGGGCCATTTGCATTTTCCCATCGGCCACCGTAGCAATCCTACACGCTTAGCACACACGAGAAGTTGTAATCTGCAACCTCTGCTAGATACCGCCAGATCCTACATCCTTTTCCTTTGATGTTATCTCAGCTCTTATTGATTACCGACACAGATTAAAGTGATGTCCAGAGATTTCTTGAAATGAAGACGTGCTTAATAAGTCTGAAAACATGAAGTTCAGAAGTAATGGTGAGGCAGGAACATTACTTTTTTGAAAGGTTACCCTTTCCCAACGATGTTATTTCAGGGCCTGGACATAATCAACAGACCAATCAGTTACCCTGAGTACACTCCATGCTTCTTATCCCTGCTGCTGTCTGTCTGTCTGTCTGTGTGTGCCTCAGGACCTGCTGGCTCTGGGTCTGTGTAACACCATAGGAGGAATCTTCCAGTGCTTCGCTGTCAGCTGCTCCTTCTCTCGCAGTTTGATTCAGGAAAGCATTGGTGTCAAAACACAGGTATTGTATTCTTTTCCAAAAAGATAGAAAAACCCAAAACATACTTTTGTCTTTGCTCTGTGATAAAAGGGCGGGCACATTATATTGTTGTTTTTTTTTTAAAGTTCATTCTGTAGCTTTCCAGTGGTGTTCCTTATGTTTTCAAATCCAAACATTCAAATTTTGGTCAAAGTATGTATGTTTTATCAATATGCTAATTTCCCAAGCCCTTCTAAAAAATTTTTCCCGTGTGTTTCCACATGGTTTCTGCATGATGACGATATAGTTTTATCCATTCAGTATGTATTACATACAGTAACTTAGATGGCGGTTGACATGCAGTTTGGAGAAGCAGACAGGAATAACGTACCATGTAGTAAAGTAGCATGGAGCAATGTACTGCTGTGGACGCCACGTTAGTTTGGATCCGAAAGTCACACAATAACACAAACAAATTAACCGTTTGATGCAGCGGTAGAGCAGCAACTCCTGTGTTCTGCGAGGTATAGTTACTGTTTTTGTCAATGTAGTCTGGTGGCTTTGAAGACAGTGATATAATGGCTTCACTTCTCCGTCGGAAAGGGCTGTCTGATGGCGAGGTAAAGCTGTGTAAATATTCTAAATATGGCGTACTGATATTGATTTAAATTGATCATCCACAGCTGCTTTGCCTCACGGTCAGACACCCCTTTCCAATGGGGAACTGAAGCTGTTACATCACTCTCTTTAAAGCCACCAAACTATATTCACAAAAACAGTCATTTTACCTCGCAGAATGCGGGAGTAAAAAAATACTAATACTAATCCTTTCAGTTGTTTTCCAACTTTGTCGCTACATCACTGCTTTCAAAAATGGGAAAGAACGCAGATGGACCCACCCTTTAAAGACTGTATCTTTCTGTATAGTTCATTATAAAACTCTTTTAAATGGTCTTTCTCCTCTTTCCTTTACTTATTGTCCTTCTATTGTGTTTCATTCTCATGTCTTAGATGGCCGGTTTGATATCAGCTCTGTTGATGCTAACCATCCTGTTGAAGATCGGTCACCTCTTTGAGCAGCTGCCAAAGGTGAAGTGCATAATGACAAACATTATTTATGTTCATCATACAGTATATATTCTTAAGGAGGTACATCAGAGGTTTGTGTTGACAGCTGTCCACACAGTGGCTTTGAAATAAACCACCAGCAGAAGATAGAATACTAAGATGATAGAATAATAGAGCATATCAGTGAAGATGTTTTAAGAAATGTCAAGTCATACTCCATCTGGATGAGACTCACTGTCGGGATGATTCACTTGTTCAGTTATATTCACTTCAGTAATGCCTTGCTGTGTGTTCCAGGCAGTTTTGGCAGTGATCATCGTGGTGAACCTGCAAGGGATGCTGGTGCAGTTCAAAGATGTGTGTGTGCTCTGGAAGTCTGACAGATTAGACCTGGTGGGCCACACACACACACACACACATACACATGCACACACATCAGTATTCAAACCATGGCTACAAACCGTACAGATCTGATCCTGGTCCTCTCCTCTCCCTTCTCTCCTTCAGCTGGTGTGGGTAGCGTCGCTGATTTCCACGCTGGTCTTTAACCTGGACCTGGGTCTGGCTGTTGCTGTCATCTTCTCTCTGTTGATACTCATCTTCAGGACACAACTGTCAGTAAATATCATGGGGCACTTTACATCAGTTAAACATTACTGTGTGATCATGATCATAATGTACATTTAATAAGGGTAACATAGGAGGAAGAGTGTTTTTTGTTGTTGTTTTATCATTTTGATGTGAATGGCCCAATCCCAATGTCCCCCCTAAGGCCTTAAACCCTGAACCCTCAGGGACTTGACTGACGTCACCGGATAAATGGTTTGAGTGTGAGAGGCTGCAAGGTCCTGAAATGCTATAAATATGAATGGGACAGCACTTTGCAGCAACATATCACGTTACCTTGACGACGCCAAAACATGTTATGTAGGCTTGGTTTTATTTTGCCTTTTTTTTTACGGCCTGTTTCGAAAATTTTCCAGGCCTTACAGAGTAGACGAGAGGTAATTATCAAATAATCTATTTACTTGTTTTGTCAAAATGGCTGTACCGGACTGTTGTGGTGAAGAAGAAGCTGAGCCAAAAGGCAAAGCTCTCGATTTACCAGTCTATCTACGCTCCAACCCTCACCTATGGTCATGAGCTTTGAGTCGTGACCGAAAGTTTGAGATCGCAGATACAAGTGGCCGAAATGAGCTTCCATCGTAGGGTGGTGAGGAGCTCAGACATCCGGAGGGAGCTCGGAGTAGAACAGCTGCTCCTTCGAGTCGGAAGGGGCCACCTGATGTGGTTCGGGCATCTGATTAGGATGCCTCCTGGACGCTTCCCTTTAGAGGTTTTCCGGGCACGTCCAACTGGTAAGAGGCCCCGGGGCAGACCCTGAACACGCTGGAGAGATTATATATCTCGTCTAGCCTGGGAACGCCTCGGGGTCCCCCAGGAAGAGCTGGGAAACGTTGCTGGGGAGAGGGATGTCTGGAACTCCCTGCTAAGCCTGTTGCCCCCGCGACCTGGCTCCGGATAAGCGGAATAAAAATGGATAAATGGATGGATGGATGTCAAAACAGCATCATTAAGCGAAATTAAAAGAAATGGTTGATGAATAAACCAGGTGTGTGATATAGTCTAATGCTTGTATTCCTCTGATTTCATGTGTTCTCTTAATATGTACTATCTTAAATCCTTAATGTTAATGTAGCCTGATGTTTCTGTGTAAATTTAGATATGTCTGGCTGAACACCCATGTGCCGTCCTCTTTGTTTACCTTTTTTCCCCCCTGGTAACCCATTATTTAACATCACAAGGCTATGAATTGTGGGTAATTCCCTCAGGCAAAGTCTGCAGAAATGCGGACTTACGGAAAGTGTTCATAGAGGGCTCAAAATGTCAGCGGGAGAAGCCCTCAAGCACTTGACGATTTGACAGTAGGACAGCCCTAAACCCTCACCGACTTAGCATAAGCGCGCCTCAAAGTCTGTGAGTGTGGACGTTAGGATTGGGTCATTATCTATTGGGGGCAAAGACTGATAATCGCATTATATATATATGTGCTAAAAGGATATTGTGTAGATTTGTCTCGTCTTCACTCATTTATTCATTTGACTCATTTCGACATTTTTTCATACATCTAGGAAGTTTTGTATTTCCTTCCCTCCTCTCACTTGTCTCCCAGGCAGACGTGCACTCATTAATATTCCCTTGTTTATGTCTTTCATCTTGTCCTCGTCCTCCAGCTCCTCCACTGTTGTTTTGGGTCATATTCCTGGTACAGACTGTTACAGAGATGTGGGACTCTACACTGAGGTAAGCTCAATCTGTCTCACAGGTCTCCTGACAATACGTTTTTGAAAAAAAACCTGTTTAAAAAAACTGTTTGATTAAAGTTTGGTGCTGTTCAAAGTAAGTTAAGTAAAGTTAAACTCCGAGGTAATTAAGAAATCCAACCAAACAACGCTTTGAATGCCGCCTCTGTGTTGCCATCATGTTTCTAGGGTGCCTGTCTGGTGCCGTCCCTGTTCTGTGTTGTGGTTTGGGTGAGGAACACGGTGTTAGAGCTTTTAAAATGCTTTCAATCAGTAGCTCACTCAGAGCTCAATAAGTTTGATCTGAACTCTCCTCTGACTGTCCTGGTTTTCCCCAAAACATTGTTTGGGGTTTCTGTTTTTCACAATCAATTTTCTAAAGCTATGGACCTCTAATGTTGCGACAGTAGGGAACATCATATGTCATATGACGGACAGACATATGAAGCTGCAAATTTGACTGAGGGGCAGGGGCGAAAAGAAAAAAACAGGTGCCCCTCTTTTGTCTTTTCGCCCCTAAGACAGTCTGCCACTGGTACTGATATACTACTATTATACAACTATAAATCACTTCCATAATAAAACATTAGTATGGAAAGTATTAATAGGACAATTAGGGGCTGACACTTTCACACTAAAGAAAATTGATGCAGCGAAATGTTCAAAAGACCAAAGTCTGTCTGTATAATTTAACAACAACATGATGTTTCACTGTGTGAATTTGATAATGTAATTGTTCATAAGTGGGCAGCAGGCCATTACAGACCTTCAGTATGCCAAATCCCGACTCCTGACGACGCTTTACTGATATAGAGATGAATCACACTGACCTTATATGACCCCTCAGGATCTTAGCTGATTGCAGGCTGTGGCCTAGCATATCTAAAATGCCATCAGTGTGAAATACACCCCCTATTTCAGCTGGATCATGGCAAATCTGCAATGCAAATGCACATCAACACAGCAGGCCTTTGAGGGATACTAATGTGCAGGGTGTAGATCAACGTCTGAATAAATGCCCGTTTATTCACATGATGGAAAGGCATTTTTAAAAATAAAAAAGAAGTGTATCTTAATGTTTATATTGAATCAGGTTTGGAAATGATTCATGTAATTATTTATGTAGCAGGTCATTTAATTACGGCGCCCTCAACGTGTTAACCGACGCCAAATTCTTCAGTGAAGGACAGTCTTTTATAAACTTAACAAACCACCCTGTAGGGTACAACTGTCACGCAGCCAAAACACACTAAAAATACATCCCTGGCTGAAAACCACCATCTGTCACACATCAAAACACCAAACTGTCACCAAAGGCAATCTGTTTGGGCTCCAAGCATCAGTGACTTCCTGTCAACGTCTCGCTCTCTGTTCCCTCCACTTGATTCTCTCCTCAATCTGTTTCTCTGCTGGCTGCTGCACCACTCCCTCCCCTCGGTCTACTTTGTCAAGTATCTATCATGCATTAGTGATGGTGTGTGCAGTGGCCTTCTTTGTAGAAGTTCCCCTCCATGAATTCATTCTGTATATATTCTTTCTTTTTTACTGTCTTTGATCCCACACTGTAGAGCCAGATAAGTTAAGTTAAACAGAAGATCTGTTGTGTCTCTGAAGTATCAAACTGGTTTACTGTACGTCCCAAGAGCTTAAGACTTGTTGTTTTCTGTGCCAAATGCAGTAAATCCTTACTGGATTTGTGCCAATGAATGTACAGTAAATGCAAAAGACTGCTGTTGCAAATTCTGTCCACTGTCGTGCCAAGTTATAAAATAGAGGTACCGCACAATGTTAAACTATTGCAATGCATTGCTTACATGTCTTAGTCAGTCCTCAGTGGCTCGGCTTCAGCTGGTGCAGAATGCTGCTGCTCCAATTTGAACTGA
This sequence comes from Sebastiscus albofasciatus, assembly GCA_916701655.1. Lineage (NCBI taxonomy): Eukaryota > Metazoa > Chordata > Actinopteri > Perciformes > Sebastidae > Sebastiscus > Sebastiscus albofasciatus. Next base: position 9,691 of record CAKAOI010047114.1, read on the forward strand.
GACCACTCGTAGGTCCCATATCACCTCAATTCTTGCCTCCCTTCACGGGTTGCCAGTTAAAGTCAGGAGTTTAAGATTCTTTAATAACTTTTAAGGCTCAACATGGTCTAGGCCCTCAGTTATTTCACTGAGCTTTTGACTCCCTATTGCCTCTAAGTCGTGACCTAAGATTCTCAAGCCTACCCTCGCTAGTTGTCCCGAGGTTGGTGAATCAAGCTTGATTTATGCTTGCCAAATCCACGAGTTTCGCGAGTGTCTGCACGGCCAAAAGTGATGTCACTCCATCAGACACGGCCCTTCGCAGGGTTTCCGTGCGTCAGGTTTTCGCCCGTTCGATCACATCCAAAGTTTTCTAACTATACTTACGCGGATGGGTGGAGAAAATGGAGAAATTTGAGGAGCTTTGAGAATGTCGGTTTGCCACGAGAAGAAACCCGCCTTTAGTATTAAAGATCCAGACGTTTCCTCGTCACTATTCCACATCAGCTCATGTCTGTGCGGTCGTCTTTGCGGAAAGTATAACCAAAGCTTATTAAGGGTGACTGGGCTTTTTCCATCAAGGCCCCTCAGCTCAGGAACTCGCAACTTATCTGTTTCTAAATCATTGCTTAAAACATTTTTTTATAGGAAAGCATTTTCCGATGCCTGATTTGCAACTTTTGTTATTTTCTTTTGCTCTGTTTTTGCCTTTCTGCACACAATTATTTTAAGTCTTATCATTGCTTTTATCATTGTAACTATATTTTATATATTTTGTATGTTACTTATCTTTTTTTTGTTTTATTTTCACATATGTTGTGGAGCACTTTGTGACCTTGTTTAGATATGTACTATACAAATAAAGTTATTATTATTATTAAATGCATTATACTGCTTCTGTCTCTGTTGTCTGTGTTTTACAGGCAAAGCGAGTTCCCTTTGTGACCATACTCTCCTATTCCAGTCCTATTTACTTTGCCAACTCTGAATTGGTCTTCACACAGATCAGAGAGGTGACAAACACACACACACACACACACACACACACACACACACACGCACACACACACACACACACACACAGAGGAGATGGAGAGAATGAAGAGAGGAGCATTAGCATCAGTAAGATAAGAGCTGATTTGAGTGAATGGTTGAGCAATGGGGTTACAATTAGGAGACTGAATGAATCCAGATGTGCATCAATCTTCATCTTCTCCATGTGTAGGACACATTCCTTCCTGTGTGTCTGACTAATCTTCGATGTGTAACTTTTCTTCACCACATCCAGAAAGTGAGTCGTGCTCAGAAGGAGAACCCAGCTGGAGTCCAATCCTCTACCTCCACCACCCCCATCTCCTCCTCCTCCTCCTCAGACCAGACACCGACACACACACACACTCATTCCCTGGTTCTGGATCTCAGCTCGGTCACCTTCATGGACTCTGTTGCCATACCGGTACTTTGCAAGGTGAGGAAAGAGAACCGACTGGAGCGAAATGTGTGAGTGAAAAACAGTTTCATTTTGCATAAACATCAAAACCGTCTAATAAATGATTGATTTTCATTCTTTATTTTACTGCGTGGCACTCGTCAGTGAGGTGATTCTGCACTAAACTGCCCAAAGATCGTCTGTCAATCAAACAGTGTGGGTGGTACTACGGCATCTTTACCTGAAATTCACTTTGAGTTTCTGCAGGTGGTGCTCTTTTCTTTGTTTGAGACGTCGGCCGGTTCTCACACTGGTAGCTTCTTTCTCATACCAGGAATTTAACACACATAATCTCTCATGCAACCAATGATATTTCCTGGAAAATACCTACTATGATTGCCCTTTGTACTTGTAAAAAAAGATGAAAAGTTATGCATGTATCTCAAATCTTAGTATCTCAACATTTTGACCTACTTTTTTCTTTTCTTGGTGGATATAAGCTTCCATAAAATTCTGCATGTTAAAGGCAACAAATGAATATAATCCTTCATGACATACGATGAAAACCAAAGATGATGTATCATTTGACACTAAAAAATAGCAAAGCAGATGTTTATTTATTTAATGTGGTAGTTTATTGCTTTGTACTAGGTTTATTATTAAAAGGTTTATGAATGACAAGATAATTCGCAAGGCATTTAGCGTGCAATAAGAACGCCTTTCTTGCTTTTCGCGTGCCATGTGTACGCCATGTAGTCTGTACTGACTGCAATGTAAACCCAATCCGCGTAAATATGCTACACTCAGAGCTAGTGATGTAGAATAAAATAGTGAGAAATACTGCTTATGATGGATGGATCCAACAAACACAGACCATTGTTTTGTTTTGTAAGTTGTGACGCGTTTTCCCTAGTTATATTACGGTGTTTCAATACGTATTTTACTTCATTTCTGTACTTTTTTTAAGCCTAACCATGATGTTTTTCCTGAGCCTAACTAAGTGGTTTTGTTGCCTAAACTAACTGCGGACGTTACCGTAGTTCTGTTGTGTACAAATGACACGCAAAAAGCCTAAAATGCGTCCTCTTGACACGCGGAACATCCTTGTAATGTTTCTATATTTCCCGTGAGACTGGGTTGGTACATGTGCGGAAGATTTAAAGTTCTATATGAAAGATGTGCGTGGTCAAGTTAAATATAATCTGCCTTTATGTATACAGTATAATGCCTGAAAAACAAAACAAAACAAAACAGAAGCACACTAGTTGTCGTAAGTTATTTGAAGCCTTGACTCAATTTTGCGGTTTAATTTGATCCGTTAAGATGGGAACTTCAGCGTAGGTGGGTTTGAATGGATATCAGTCTTCCTCTGCCAGCTCTAAATCTGCCAATTCTGCACTTTTTTTCTACTCATTAAACTTGTATAGTGGTTAGCTGTCCTACTTTCTGCTGATCAAAGACTTTTACAAGAAATTATTATTATCATTAAATCTGCTGTAGTGGTTGGCTGTCCTCCTTTCTGCTGATCAAGTAATTATTATTTACGGCTAGACATTATGTCCAGTTAGATAATGAAAATAGGAGACACACCCTCTTGGTCACACACACACACACACACACACACACACACGCACACACACACACACCTCTCATAGCGTTTGACTAAAAGGTGAGTTACCAGTCATACTGATATGACTTTGTTATCTCGTCCTTGTTTTTGACCTTAATGATAAAATCCATTCATCAGCCTCACAGTCAACACGTGCTTGACTACATGTGTAAAGAAAAGGTATTCATGATGTACTGTATGTTGTGTGTGTGTGTGTGTGTGTGTGTTATCCACCAGGTTGTAGAAGACTTAAAAGCCCAGGGTGTCAGCGTGTTTCTGGCGGCGTGCCCAGGTCAGCTTCATGTTTCATACTTCATACTTATCTCCTGTAGAGTATCTCACACATTCATTCATTCACTCATACAGACACTCGCCGTTTGTCTAACGTTGGGCTGTTACTGTTTTCACAGGTCAGTTTCCCACCACCCCTCCCATACTGTAGCTCGGCTTGAAACTTTCTTTCCTTTCCAAACTTCATGTAGCTACAGTAACTGTTTTTTAATTTATTTTTGTACTTAAAGGAACAGGATCAGGAATATAAAGTTTTCATTAGTGTATAATCGCCTGAAACTAAGAATCGTTGTGTTTTCGTTAGCTTAGAATGAGCCCTTCATATCTACGTAGGGAGCGGGTCCTCTTCATGGAGTCCATCATGTTGCTCCGCCATGTTTCTACAGTAGTCCAGAAGGGACAAACCAAACACTGGCTCTAAAGAGAGCCTTTCATGTTTTTACGTTACCTGAAGGCTACCGTAGTTCTCCGACACACTCCGACAAGTGAGCGGAGGAGTACTCAGTTGGTTGCAATCTGCAACCACTCCTCTAGATGCTGTCAAATCCTACACACTGTCCCTTTAAAACCATCACACCAACGCATGCGATCAGACAGGTTGAATGCACCCAAACGGTCTTTTCTAATAGTTCACTGCATTGTAGAATTGTTTTCTGTGGCGGCGTGCATGTTATAAATACTTGAAACTTTCAAATTAAAACATAAAATGTGTGATCTTGATGCTCTCTGTATGTCAACAGAGAGAGTTTTATCCCAGCTCCACAATCAGGGTTGTATACCACACAGCCTGCCCTGCTCCTGTCTCTTCCCATCGGTCCATCATGCTGTCCAGCGCTGCCTCGGCACCCTGCCCAGGCCTCTGGAGGTACTCATGGTCTCGCTTCAAAGTTCATTTGTAGACATACTGAGAAAAAATAACTATTTTAACCACAAGATTTTAATATTCATATTTTCTTATTGAGCAATTGAGATGTATTTTCTATAGGATGGACTGTGAACTCTGATATGGAGACATTGGAGTGCCATAAAAAAAGTATAAATCTGCAAAAGAATAAGAAAAAAGAAGAGAAATAGATAAAAGTGTAATTAAATGTGGAAATATAATGACAAATAATCAAATCTAAAAAAGAATTAAGTGTTTTTATTTATTTGTTCATTTATTTCCGTATATACTTATATATTTTTAAATATATATATATATATGTATTCATTTATTGCATATAAATTACTCTATTTTTTTATATATATCTAAAATAGAGTATATGTGTGCAGGAATTCACTACTTTGATTGACAGCTTGGCCCTTCAAGGATTAGCAAAAGCAATTGGGAAAAGAATAAGGAAATAAATACATTTTTATATTTAGAAGAAAAGAAATAAGTATATATAAATAAATATACATAAATAAATGTGAAAATAAATTAAAATTATTATAATTATTCTTTTATATTTTGTTATTTGTCTTTATAATTCCACATTTATTTTCTTATTCTTTTACAGATTTTTTTTATATGGCAACTATAACTCTGCATTAAAATAGCATTTCAAGACATATATTAATGTTTGTATGTTTTTATCTCTTCTCAGGTAATCAATCCAGATGCAAATGAATGTTGAATCTACATGACAGCTGCTTTTGAATGTAAATTACCGGACAGTTCATTTCACTGTGACAAAAGGACAGAAAGGAAAATCCTGGGGTGATAGTTAGTTAGTTAAGTGTTAAGATGGCAGAGAGAAATCCATTAACACCTTTTAAAATATGTATATGCATACAGTTCTTACACTTTTCCAGACAATAAATGTATTTTTTTTTTCCAATTTGTATTAAATAAAAGTTGTGTATATTGTATTAAATAAAGGATTTGTTTATCAATACTGTATAAACATTAATCTGAAACAGCTGTATGCCTACACACCTTAGACTGCATAGTCTGTTACACACAGATAGATAGATACACACTTACATATACACATTCATGACGTCTCGTTAGGTATAACGTCACCGACATATAATAGACCTAATGTTAAAATATAATTTTAGTCAGCGCTGCATTTTAAAATAACATTGTCTTATTCATTTTTCACTTGATACAGTTCGCTGTACCGCCATTTTCATCTGTTGCTGTTTAAACTGTCGCATGCGTACGTCTAGGACTGTGGCTCTTGAAGTCGCGCATGCGTATCTCTAAAACTGGGGGGCTGTGGGTCAGTGGCCGGGCTCTCCGGCTCTGCAGGTGGATGAATCTCCACCTGCCAGTAAAACACCATTAGCAGAGGATGTTGGTTTTGATCCATCAACCTCTGGGTTATGGGGCCAGTACACATTGGTAGGCACTTCCTACTACGCAAAGCCTTTAGTCCCCTCTCTACCCACAGCTACTGGAGAGCACTCAACTCAGTGTGGAGCTCTATTTGGTTTGAGAAGAACAAAATAATAAGCTGCTAATGTAAGCTATCCAACCAGTGAAAATGGGTGAAAATGCCTCAGTTTAGGAGGCCAGTGCCTTATCCATTAGGCCACTGGGGCTTCAGAGACACAATGACACAATGTAGACAGAGAGAAACATGAACAGACATGGCTCTGTAAGCAACAAAAGCACAGGATAATACTAGACAAATATTTCCGGATTAATTCATCAGCCACTACAGTACTACCATTAAATCAGTTGTGCAATAACTTTGAAACACTTAGTGTGCTGCTCAGCCTCCAGAATGACAGCTTCCTACGGTTGCAGAATAACAAAACACACAAAAAACAACCCCTATAGCTACATACCAAAGATGGGAGTTGACTTTGTTGTTTTCACAATGCGTCATCGTCTCCGTCTGTCCTGTCCTGTGCTGAACTATGTGGCATAAGTGACAATGACAGTGTTTGTTTACTCTAGGTGACAGAGCAGAATGTGAAATATGTGGCTGCCCTTCCTTCTGTATTTATTTTTAATTAGATTATCTTTATTTATAGCTTTATTTGCAATCAGAACATAACAAAAGTACAGTTTTCATGGGCACAACACAGACGACTATCTATGAACTATGTTTTAGGCTTTTTAGGCTTTTTTTGTATTACAATTGTACACAATAAAGCTTAAAAAGAAAAATAATTGGCTACTGTATATCCTAAAATTCAATCTATTCTATCTAAAAAACAAATCCCTAAATTAAATCCAAAGAATTCAACACTACAACAGAGTCATTATTAATAGGAGTGGTTTTCCGACTGATTAAATTGATATTAAAGAGTCATAATCGATGCCTCTCTTATTGATAAGATAAGATCAATAAATAACAGCAGGTCCCAGCCGTGTGTGTTATAATACAGAAATAAACACGGGGGTCAAAGTTCATTAAAGTCCACTGCTTACATCCTGCCGTGTTTAAATAAGCAGATCATCAGGTTTTCTTTCACTGGCTGTGAAACCCGAACTGGCCTCCGACTAACTAGATAAAACACAGATAAAAGCAATCTGAAAAACGCCATAGTTTAAGAGGCTGCTTTTATTCTCTTAGTTTTGTCAATAAATACAGAGGCCACATTCAGAGATCTTCAAGGAATTCCTCCTGAGGAACAAACATGTGTAGGTGTATATATATGTATTTAAAAACATGAAAAGCTGTCCTGGCAAGAGCAAGAAGGAAAACAATGTTGGATGTTGATGCAAGAACAGCACGGTTAGTTCAAGGTGTGGTTAGAACAAATAAGCTCTGTTACACCTGCAAACACACCCTATTGTGTTAGGGTGCTAGAGACCTGTACATAGATGGAAGAAGGTGTAAAATTAAACCACAAGATTTAATTTAAATCTCTTTCATAAGTCTTTAATGATGGACAAATATGTTTAAGGCATGAAAACATGACTCACAGACAGTTGTGGACCTGTCCTAAACAACAAGAAAAACATACAACCCTCCTTTTTTTTTTCATTTTTATACAGTAGAGAGCTGAAGTGAACGGTTGTTTTACAGTAGTAAGAAAACGTCAATCCATGTTACTGTGTCAGTAACAAAGCGGTGGAAGAGACCGCCCAATTACCAGTAAAAAAAAAAAAAAAAAAACCTAGCAGAGGATGGTTTCGATCCATCGACCTCTGGGTTATGGGCCCAGCACGCTTCCGCTGCGCCACTCTGCTGATGAGCATTCCATTATGGATTTAAACCTATATATTTCTAACATTGGTGGTTTATTTCATATTAATATTTTTGATTATGTTTCTAACCATAGACTGTACATAGAGATGAACGACTCCACTTCCTCCCACTGTACAAAAAAGAAGCCAAATCATCCCGTTTGGAGCCGGAGTCTGAACAGTAGTGATGAGCTGGAGCCGCGGTATCTAAGTCCCGCCCACACACCCGCCCGAGCCAATCAGGAGCCGATTACGGTCACAGCATGGGCCACCTAGCTGCTACTTTACCTAGCAACACAGTAGCTAGAAAGACACAACAACTAACCATAATATCTCTATAACTACATTTATGATTAAATTAACACATGTTCTATTACTCAGACTCGTGACAGTCATGGAAAGTGAGTTATATCTCCTCTCTCGAACACTTCTAGAGCCTCCAACAACTTCACTGGTTATTACCAGTGAAGTTGTTGGAGGCAGTGAGGCAATTTTTTGGTATATTAAAGATTTTGTTTTCACATATTGTACTCACTTTTGTATGATCATTTACTAAGTTTACTAATCTTTTTCTGATATTTAACTTATATTGTCCCTATATTTTACTAATATTTCTAGGATATTTTACTATTTTGGGGATATTTTACTAATTTGTTTTGGGATATTTTATTAATATTTTTGGGGAACATTTTACTAATATTTTTTTAGATATTTTAGACTTTTTGGGAATATTCTACTAATATATTTTTTTTTAGATATTTTAGACTTTTTGGGGATATTTTCCTAATATGTTTTGGGATATTTAATTAATATTTTTGGGGAATATTTTACTAATATTCTTTTTAGATATTTTAGACTCATAAGTAATTAATTAGAAAACTGCATATTTTCCATAATGACTTGCCGAGATGATTCCCCAATGTATTATTGTGTTTTCCATTAGTCATGATATTAATTCCCTTAATTCATCATCCGGATTTTCTGTATTCCCAATTTACAGATGTCCCTAAAGGCCTCTCAGGTGCGTCTGTCTAGCAGGCTATCAGGTGAGTGAACTAACAACCAGAAGCTCAGTTTAATGAGAAGAGTTTCTAAAAACAGAAGTTTCTAATGTAATGTTAACATTTACAAGCGGTAATAAAGGAGCTGGCAGTTATAACGTTAGAGAAAACTGGAAATGTTCCTTTCCAATTAACGTTTCTTTCCAGTTAACGTTAATTGGATTATCCAGGTGAGTTAGCTACTTAAAGCTAGCAGTTAGCATTAATATCTCGCTGTAATAGAGTTGAATTGTGTGTTATTTGACTCTAGTAAAGTAAAAGCAGTCAGGTTGTGTGATGTGAAGTAAATACAGTTGTTATTAATGAGCTGATTAACGTTGGCCGCCACCTGTTGGCTTAATTATGGCCTAGAAACTAAGCTAAGTGCCACATAATGTTATAGCTAACTAGCTGATCTAGCTCTAGTAAAGCACACAAAGAAGTTAGTGTGTGTTTGTATTGTGTAAAACTTGTGGTAATGAAGTTTGCTAAAAAGGTGTAACACAGAATTGGGTGATAATTTATACTGCATGCCTTATGTAAACAATCAAACCAGACTGGAGGATAATAGGTGTCACTATTTGCTGCCATTCAAAAAAATCTAAATGGTTTCAAAAAACATTTCTGACTAAACTTTGACATACCAGCCTGTGATAATCCATCAACCTTATGCTCCTCTGATAATAACTATACTCAAAATAATTCATAATTTCTGAGTTTTTTTTACTAAAAAATGAGGTATAATTTCATATAAATGAGGTTTATTGACAATAAATTCAAAAAAAAAGTATAAAACTTGTGGTAATGAGTTGGAATGAAGTTGGCTAAAAAGTTGTAACACAAAATTGGGCGATAATTTATAGTGTATGCTTTGAAAACAGTCAAACCAGACTAACTGTTCTATACACTTGTTCTTTTTAGGGAGGATTCTCTCTGCTGACAATGTGGAGCTGCTTCGTCAGCCGTGTTGATCGCTTCTTGTGGATGCCCTCATCTTGTCTGGACACTGACACCAGGATGTTGTGCAGTTCCAATTAAGGAGGTAGGAACCAACACAAAGTAAACTTAACTAAAGAGGATTCAGTTGACATTAACCATGGCCTGTGGCCACAAAACGTTACTCTGTGGCCAATAAATATCCCCTGCAGGTGGCCCCTTGTGGCCACCAAGTTTTATCAGGTCTGTCTTGAGAATGACACTGTGTGTCTGAATGAGATTACCTGTATAAATAAAGGTTAAATTAAAAGAAAATACTGTGATCCTTCGCCAACACAATGTTACAGTTCCACAAACATCCTGATTTGTGCCTTTTAGTTCAATATTCTATGAAAACAGCAAACAGTACTACTCGTTGCCAGATAGCTACCGATATTTCTGGGCTACCGAAGTATGGGTTTAAGCCTGCTCAACCTGCTAACGCAATCCTTGGAGGAAGGAATAAGCGAATAACATTAAAGGAAATAAGGAATATTCAAAGGGAATGCCGCTCGAACAGCTGATGGTGCGGAGATACACACACACCTGCGCGAATATATCTGCAATGGCCGTTTGTTTGGTTTAATCCATTATACTGTGTTAGTCAGAAAGCGTAATGTATTGTGAGTGGTCAAGTGACAGAGAGATCAACTGTTTGGCGACTAATGAAAGCGTTTGGTCGTGCTTTACAGCATTTTGGTCGCATATGGTGTCCAGTAAAACACTGTTAGCAGAGGATGGTTTCGATCCATCGACCTCTGGGTTATGGGCCCAGCACGCTTCCGCTGCGCCACTCTGCTGTCAGTCACCCCAGATGGGACTCGAACCCACAATCCCTGGCTTAGGAGGCCAGTGCCTTATCCATTAGGCCACTGGGGCTTCACGTCACATAATTTCAATAGTTCTAATAACGAACAGCGAGTTCCACCACAAAGCAACAATATGGGAAACACAATGTGGGGTTTAAATCAAGATAACAATGGCCCCTGATGCTACTGTGGCAGTAACAGAGAAAAAACAGAGATATAAAGAGAAACAGAAACAGAAAGAGGAGGGGGAGGAGACACAGTAAAGCTCTGACAGAAAAGAGAACTAAAGATACAAACTGTGACACAGCGTCAAAATGTGTCCAGAAGAACAGAAAAAAATTGAAATATAAAAGACTGAATAGAAGAAATCTTTAGTGGGCTCACTTTAGCTTAAAGATGGTACTTCAGCCAATCAGAGTGATTTCTCTCACTGACGGGCGCCACCGCCGATTCAATATGCTAAATCGGCCGAAATACCTCAGCTCACCGACGCCCCTGAACTGTCCGACGGCAGGCCGTTGGCTTGGTGTGTTAGGGCCTTTAGTCAAGTTGTCCTGTCACAAAGCTGGCTCAACCATTCACCATGGTAACCTGTGCTGCGAGGCTAACCTGCTCTGGCGCCGGTTAATTTCAGTGGATTAGATCAAAATCTGTAAACAGCCCGACCACTGACCAATCACATCACTAGAAAGTCATTATCCAGGATCTTGACAGGAAGAAAGACTGATTATTCATATATTGTATAACAAGTAATACAGAACAATGTAAAACACAGATAGCAGAGGATGGTTTCGATCCATCGACCTCTGGGTTATGGGCCCAGCACGCTTCCGCTGCGCCACTCTGCTGTCAGTCACCCCAGATGGGACTTGAACCCACAATCCCTGGCTTAGGAGGCCAGTGCCTTATCCATTAGGCCACCGGGGCTTCACACACTCCTCTTTCTGCTTCAGGGGCCATTGTTTTTTATTTCAACCCCACATTGTGTTTCCCATATTGCTGCTTTATAGTGAAACTCACTCTTCGCCATTACAACAGGTGAACTTGTGGGTTCGAGTCCCATCTGAGGTGACTGGCAGCAGAGTGGCGCAGCGGAAGCGTGCTGGGCCCATAACCCAGAGGTCGATGGATCGAAACCATCCTCTGCTAACAGTGTTTTACTGGGCCCCATATGTGACCAAAACGTTGTAAAGCGCAACCAAACACTTTCATTAGTCTCTGCGAGCTCTGTCACTCGACCACTCACATTACATTACGCTACTCTTGTACCAATGGAATATGTAGCCATGTGGATACCTGACGTTACCGTAGGTAGACACAGTAAACTCACTATCAATAATAATACATTCTGAACAACAAATCTGTGTTGAAATAGGCAAGACTAAAGCTAGTTGAGAGGAGGTGTCATTGATTTACATTATGAGGCGTTCAGGCTCTAATCAGTCCAGTATCCATTAGGCCACTGGGGCTTCACACGCTTCAAAGTGAACAATTCTATTGACGAACAGTGAAAGCAACACTACGGGAACCACAATGTGGGGTTTAAATTAAGATAACGATGGATAACATAGTGTCACAATCTTCCTTTTCTGCTCTGTTTCTTAAATGTCTGGGTTACAGTCCTATCGTTCAAAAGGCAGTTCAGGTTAGAGTTGTGCAATATTTAAAAAATTTACAACCAGCCATCAATTGCAACAACAGCAACCGCCGATTGCTGATATATTCGTGCGTGTGCCGACACGCACTCGCCACTGACGTAGTTTTAGCAGGGAGATCAACTGTTTTACCGGCGAAGCATCGTAAAACACATTTAAACTTGAGAGAAACAAAATAAAACTCACCAAAAATGTCTTGATTAGTCTTTCCAGCATTCGCCAACTCTGGTTTGGTCGAAATATACCCTTATTATACCGAGTTAGATGTGAAAATATGCCGACTCTACGCGTTTTCCCCCTCTGTGTCAATCTCTGTACGCTGTGCAGCGGCTGAGTGGCTCTCGATCTTTGGAAGCAGACCATTAAATTAGCAAAATAAAATGACAAACATGGCCCAAAAAAATCAACCGGTGATGAACTCGGTGAATCGCGACATTTTTTTGTTTGAGGGATTTGACAGTTTCAGGTCTCTGATTCACTGGGAGGAAAGAAACGAGAGACAGAAGTGTGACTAAGCAATGAAAAGATCAATGCCTGTTGAGGAGCCTATAAAACACAGTGTCTTTAACGAAGCATATTGTTTGTCCTGCTTAGTTAACCAGTATCTGCTCTTCCAGTGATTAAGGCCCTCCCCCCATTCATTCACCTGTGGCGTAATCATTAATTAACAACAACCCTGACTGAGCTGAAAAAGCTGACTAATCTAATCAGGCACAGATAAGACAAGGCATATAACATATAGATAAGGCACATGTAAGACTGTCTAATGTGAATACATTATGGTATATTCTGTTATTCTGTCTGTATTCATACGAACTCTCATTTGTTTAGTTTCCTGTGTGTACAGCATGCTGTATACCTGTAAGTCAAATTCACATTTTAAATCTGTTGTTTTCAATTCGAACATATTTCTTAAAGGTCAAAAGGTGATTGACGCACTAATTTAAAAAGACAAGAAAAGTACATAATCGGTGAACTAACTCGCTCTGTAAATGATCAAACATGCATGGTCATCTCTCTTAATTTCTACCACTTCTGTTACCACCTCTACAACCGCATTTACGGTTTGGAACTTTGCCCCCTCACTCAAACACACTGTCCAATTTGTAGATTTGTCTTCAAGGTCTCCAGGCACAGCAGTGGAGCCACAACGTAGACAGAGACAGTCTCAGCCTCAGATAACTGAGGGACAGAGGAGACAGAGAAGAAAGAGTAATCTTCTGTCTACTTCGTCGGAGAATCCTCTCTGTTGTGGACTTTAAAGTAAAACCGTACCTTCGTCTGTTGGCTGCAACAAAAAGCAATCACAACTGGTCGTGTGGTGCCACTTGGATCTGATGGAAAAGATTCAACGTGAAGCCTGGGGACCATCGCACACAGAGAGGATTAATTCTTCATGAAGAGGGATGTGCCATTTTATCATTGAAGGAACTTTATTTAAGTTAGGTGGAAGATTTTCATTACAACCCTGACCAGAAATAGACTTGGAGTTATTTCTTCTGAACTGGAAAAACGGGCATCAGTATAGAAGACAAAACTTTATATCACTCCTCTGAAAACCCACACTAAACTTGCATGGTTCATCTCAGGGCTTCAGTAGGTTCTGGGCTTTTGTAAAAGAAATCTTTTACCATTTTCTGATACAGCTGGAACACACAAGGTAATTATTATCACAAGTTCAACAGTATCAACAGTTTAGTCTCAGAGGGATCGTGATCAGGACTTGAATGAACATGAAACTAACTGTAATTGTATTTTTTATTGTGCCAAAACTAGGGCTGTCATTCGATAATCGATATTGATAATTATTAATTGAAAATATTTAATTGTGATTAATCCAATATTAATATATTAATCGCACCTTTTATATCAGTTCAAAATGTATCTTAAAGGGAGATTTGTCAAGTATTTAATACTCTTATCAACATGGGTGTGGACAAATATGCTGCTTTATGCAAATGTATGTACAGTATATACTGTATTTATTATTGGAAATCAATTAACAACACAAAACAATGACAGATATTGTCAAGAAACCCTCACAGGTACTGCATTTAGCATAAAAATATGCTCAAATCATAACATGGCAAGCTCAAGCCCAACAGGCAACAACAGCCGTCAGTGTGCTGACTTGACTATGACTTGTCCAAAACTAAGATTCCTTTAGTTGATTGAGTCTCTTTTTTATGCTTTTTCATGCTGAATGACTTTTTTCCACTTATTTCCAGACACTTATGAGCACTCCTCTGGTAAAGACGAGATTTAAAATGGTGCTTTTGTGTGATTCTTTGTGGAGAAACTTTTACAAGTCTATCAATTAAATCAACTAATCAATTAGTCGACTATGAATTTCTTTGTTCGAGGACAGCCCTAGTTATAGTAATATGTTATGCTTTTTTAAAAAAGATGTTTTGAGGTCTTTTCTCACTAAATGGAAACGCTGTTGAAAATATAATGGCAGTGCAAGAATGATTGAAAAATGTAAGGAATAGATTTCCTGACAAAGCAAATCCAGCATTTGGAAAGAAAAGAAGCTAATATGTTTTGTTGTTTATGTTGCAGCTAGTTTTAGCCATGGCGGAGAGGAGACGGATGGGTTACAGCATGCACAGGGAGATCCTGGACGAAGGAGCCGTGGAGGAGCTGGCAGTAAAGTCAGACTCAAAACCATCTCTGTCTGAGAAGATCAAAAAGTCAATGAGGTAAAGTTCCCCACATCTAATTTACTGTGCATCTCAACGAATCTCTCTCTACTTATTCAGACATTTTCTGTCTTGTATATTTTAGGCCCAAAGCATACAGCAATTACACTCAGAATAAATTAGTCTTCATACACCAGATTTCTTAACAAATGAAATACTAAACCTACTGTGTTCTACTTGTACATTTTCGACGAAGCGAGAACTTAATACATCATATTACACTTAGCAAATTGAGCAATAAGTCCTGCTTCATCTACGTCTTATTATCCTCTTTCCAAATGTAAGAAAACTGTTTAGTGATCTCATTAATGATTACATGAGGAAACATGTAAAGATGCAGTTGACAGACTGAGAGGATAAAAGATGATTTATTAACTTTTTAGGTCGCTGGATAAAAAGATGAGTCAACATCGAAAGTGGCAAAACGTGTGTCAAAACAACACCACTGTCTTAGTTCTAGTTTTTCCTGTTCTTCTGGACTCATGTTGGCACTGTGTCACAGTTTGTAGCTCTAGTTCTCTATTCTGTCTGAGCTTGACTCTCCTCCTCCTCTTTCTGGTTCAGTGGCCATTGTTTTCTCAATTTGAACCCCACATTGTGTTTCCCATATTGTTGCTTTATAGTGGAACTCACTGTTTGTGATTACAACAGGTGAACTTGTGTGATATGAAGCCCCAGTGGCCTAATGGATAAGGCACTGGCCTCCTAAGCCAGGGATTGTGGGTTCGAGTCCCATCTGGGGTGACTGACAGCAGAGTGGCGCAGCGGAAGCGTGCTGGGCCCATAACCCAGAGGTCGATGGATCGAAACCATCCTCTGCTAACAGTGTTTTACTGGACACCATATGCGACCAAAATGCTGTAAAGTGCAACTCAACATTGTCATTTGTCGTATATCAGCTGATCTGCTTTGTGCGCTCTCTCTGTCACTCGACCATACCAACGGAATATGTAGCATTGTGGATACCTGACGTTGCCGCAGGTAGACTGTTTGAGACGCAGAAAATTCACTATCAGTCATGCTACATTGTGAAAAACAAATCCGTGTTGAACTCGGCAGAACGAAAGCTAAGTTAACACATTATGATGCGTTCAGGCTCTATTCAGTAAAAATGACGAAGGTAAATTCTAACGTTATCATGATGTGTTCAAATGTTGTAAATGTAGTTTTTGGCGAGAAACTTAAATATATACAGTTGTTTGAAGAAGATGTTTTCACAGCAATATATAATAAATAATAGAGAGTGAATTATAACCTGTTTAACTTCTTAACAAGAGCCAGTATGCAAACGGTAATAAAGGAGTGGATGTTGAAGTACATGGGATTTATTGTTTTACTTTTAT